>VWZN01016282.1:1046791-1079462 GCA_013396955.1 Regulus satrapa | reverse complement strand
AAAAAAAAAAGGGGAGAGAGAGAGGGAGAAAAAACAGAAGGAAAAATAAAGAAAATTGTGCAATGTTTGTTTATGCCTTCATCATGCCGAGGAGACACTTAACAGTAAATAACCTGTGTATACCTGAGGTAAGATACTGTTTCTGCTTTCCCTGCACAGTGCTGCTGCAGCACGGAGCTGATCCAAACATTCGGAACACCGATGGGAAATCTGCACTGGATCTGGCAGACCCTTCAGCAAAAGCTGTACTCACGGGTAAGATGCATACATCTCTCAGCAGTGTAAACTGAGTTTATTTTGTGTGTATAAGTTCAGCATCAGAAGAGCCTTTTGCCTTTCCAGATTTTCTGTTGTGTAAGAGCATTTTAAAACTCTCTTTTGCCAGATTTCATGTTGATGTAATTGTTGTTAATCTGCTGTGCTGCTATAGGTTTGCTTATTCTACTTATGCTAATGCTGTAATTTTCTGTTATAATGTAATTTGTTATTTTCTGTATTTCTATGGGTATTTTTCTTTGTAATTGATACCCAATAGACATATTGAACAGGATCCCCTAGCCCCAGAAAAAAAATAGGAAAAAAATCAGGTCAGTTGTTTTAAGACCTTCACTGTTAGGCAAGCAAGGACGTTTGTGTAACTATAAAAGTACCTGTGATCTGAAAGACAACCTGCTACCGATTGCAGAGATCAATACTTAGGTTAGATTTTGCTGCAGATTCACATGCTGCTGCTCTTTCTTTCCTCTTGCTTGTTAGTCATTTTGGGTTGAACCCTTTCTCATCTGCCAGTTTTTCTCTTTTAGGGGCTATTAGGTGCAAAACAATGTTTCATCCTGCAGATATAAGTTTGTTTTTACAGAGCTTTGATTTTTTTATAAAATAAATTAACTGTTGTGGCATACCAGTGAGCATGAAAAGTATAATATAGTAGCCTGTCAAATCGATATCAAGAAATACACAGTCCTCTGTGCTGATTTTGACATCTAGGAAATAATGTTTAAAACAAAGTAATATTAGATTTTAAAATATATACTCTTAGATTTATAGAAAGGGATTCAGCAGCTGAGGTTGATTTGAAGGAATAGCTGTTTTTCTTTTGGCTTCGTTTCCCCTATTGTCTCTCTCTTTTTATTGACAGCTTAATTTATAGGTTATGTGCTGTGAAACACCCGTATTCTTTCTTCAGATTATGTTCAGAGCACACCAGCTCCCTTCACTTTGTCAAGAACATTTCCTCATCTTCTTTTTTCAGTGCACTGAGCACTATACATAATTATCCACAGCGCTGCAGTGATTTGAGAGTGCCTTTGGAACAGTGTACTTTAAATACATATGATTTACTTTAATTACTCTGTGTCAAATTTAAACACGTTCTTACAGTGTTAACACTAATGTTAGCTGGGCTAAGCAGGTTAATCTGACTTCTGGATGTTAATGGGTACATTTGTACAGATGTTGAAGATAGAGAGGGCAACAGGGAGTCAGTCTACCTCAGGAGTGTTAAAGGGTATATGCCATTTTCTTGTGGGGAACTTGAGATACCTACAGTGTGGGGGTTGCAAGCCCCAAGCTGCTCTTCAGGCTATGCAACTTCAGAGGATAGTAGAAGATTAGGAGAGTCTGTGACCTCATGTCTGCTCCACTGATTTCTCTGGGCACTAGATCACTTTGTGCTTTAGGCAGGGGAGAGGGCAATGTGTCATAGCAGACAAGTGGAGATGAATTTGAAGCAGCCCTCTGAGAACATCCTGTGAAATTCAGCCAGCACCCATATCTGGGCTCATCCCTAATGCCTCACACGCAACATCAGTGACTGAAGCCTTCTGCAGCCAGTGAATGTTACCAGGTTGTGCAGACCATAGACACACACGGTGCTATATGTGTGTTTAGTTGTTCATAAAAAGGCAAAATGTTTGTATGTGTTTGTTCTCCTCAGCAAGAAAATCAGCTTTTGTTTTATCAGGTTTGTCCTCAAGGTGGCTCTTGGCTACACAGGGCTCTGTGCAGTGTACCTGAATTCCAGGCAGTGAAAACTGGTCTGGACTCAGGCTGTAGCTGCCATGTGATGCACAAAAACTGAAAAACCTGACACTGGAGATGTCATTTAAATAAAAGCTAGCTATTAAGAGCTGCATTTTTCTGGGCGTTGCCCTGTTTTATGGTATCTCTGTTGGGCTGCTATTTCTCATGCATTTTCCATATGTTGTTACCTTCAGGTCTTGCTTCATCCCTCTAGGAGAAGGAGGCTTAAGGGATTTCTTAGGATCTATCTGACTGGGGATAATCTTCAGCTTCAGCAATGCTTTGCAATTAGGTGCATCAGAACTTAAAGGTATTACTGGATTAAGGATGAGTAGGATATATTAACTTAATTTCCAGTATCTAGTATTGAATGGTGGGATTTCAGCAATGCTCATATTTAGAGCTTTTGGAAGTGAAGAGCAGTCTGTAATTTGTTATTGTGCTTGCATCTTTGAGCAGCATGCGTGTCAAGGCTGATCTCATTTTTGATTCCTTTTTCTATCTATCACAGAGGCTCCTTGCTTGGAAGGGACCTTAGAGATCCTCTAGTTCCAACCCACCTGCTATGGACAGGAGGCACCTTTCATTAAACCTGGTTGCTCAGAGCTCCATCCAATCTGGCCTTAAACACTTCCATGTTGTATGGGGCATCCACAGCTTCTCTGAGCAGCCTGTGACAGTAAAGAACTTCTTAACATCCAGCTTAAACCATCCCTCTTTCAGTGTGAGTTCCCCTTCTCCTATCCCCACATTCTCTTGTAAGATGTCTCTCACCATCTTTCTTGTAGGCTTCCTCCTGGAAGCTACGGAAGTCTGCAATTAAGTCACCCCAAAGCCTTCTCTTCTCCATGCTGAACTGTTCCATTTCTCTCAGCCTTTCCTCACAGGAATCATGGTAGACCGTATACCATAATATAATTTTCCACATTGCTGCTGTATTGGTTGTTGAAGAACATGGATTCCTCTTAAAACTTGCTTTGACCAAGTATTTGCATAGGTTCGTGCATCCGTGTTAATTGCTTTGTCAATGAACTGTGATTACTGTGTCCCTTTGACCTCCAACCCAGCAAAAGTAAACAGAAAACTTGTTAGTAATTGATTAAACCTTTTCATTTTGACAAATAAATCTGTATGTGTTTTAAAAGGGAAATTCCTGCTGAATAAAAAGCATTTTTGCTGTTCTGGCAGCAAATGCTGAGTCCACGATGACTTGTTCTTTTCTGTCTTCCAGTCTAGAATAATGTATACTCACTCTCCTTTTCACCTGGATTGCAGAAGGGATGTGTAATGCAGTAGTTTCTGGCATGACTTCCAGCCCTTTTCCTGCAACATCCTCTTAAAAGATGTGTTTTGTAAGGACACATAATGCAGATGAAAGGCTAATATTTTGATGGAAATGGACTTGAAAGATTTCTTTGTCGAGAAAAGGGAATTTTACAGAAATTAAACATGCAGAACCATCTTTGTAAAAAAAAAAAAGTTGCGTAATTGAGGAATCTGCTTTTTACTACCCAGAAAACAGCTTATTTTCTTCCTTTTGCAGGATAGGCAGCATTTGTGTGAACGAAGCACTTCAGGTTTGAGAGGGTGAATATTTTGTTTCTTCTTACTTAGCATCCCATACTGTTCCTGAATCATGTTGTCAGGAAAAGGATTGAAATCCTCTTTTTCTCTAGGCTGAGGTGGTACTACAGTCTCCAAAACCATATCACATCTAAGAACATCTAAGAGCTGTTAAACACACCAGATTAATATCTTGTTTTATTTTAGTTTAGTTTAATTGTTTTTGGGATGTATGGTTTCTGTGATGGGGACACATCTTTGTTGCCATACAGAGCACTGTGCTACTCCCATCTAGAACAGGGCCTCTGGGAGCTTTTGCACTGCTAGTCCTATTAATCTTCATTATTTTCTTACCCTGATTATTGCCTCTTTAAAGATTAGCATCCTTTTATATCTTCCCTGTGCAGTGTGTGACGAGCCAACAATATTGTTAGTGCTCGATGTGAATGATATTTTTGTTTAGTTTTTTTCACACAGTGATGCTCTCTTGCCACTTACTCCCCATTTAATCTGCTATTCAGAAATGCTTTCTTTATGTGAATAGTTGTTCTTTGTACTTGAGCAGTTTCCAAAGGAGCTGTTAGCAGGAGCTGAAGGCCTTTTTTCTGGATAATATATTTTTGTCTGCTTTGTGCCAGTGTTTTGTGGGGTTGGTTTCAAGGATTACTCCCTTGAAACAGATCAAAATTATAAACGTCTGAAAACTGCTGCATCTCTAGATTAAAGGAAGATTTCTTAGGTATGGAATAATGTCTTGTTTGTTAATAGAATCAATTTTCAAAGTTAAACAAGACTCTGATCTTCCTGCTTACTATGGAAAAATGCCTTTTACAAACAAATGCTTTAGGTCCTATTGAGTATTTCTCACTGATTTTTGGATGTGAAGGACAGCCTGATGTGTGAAAGTATAGCTGGGCTAAGGTTACTAGAGGTGTTAATGAGGATTCATGTTTTCATCTATTTGTCGTGTCAACTTTTTAATTTAAGCAGGGAGTATAGTTCATATTTTGAAATATATTTGCAAAATTCTTTTTGAAGTGAATTGCCATTTATGCATAATTTACCTGCAAGGAAGAGAAAAGTTGATATTTCACTACGATAAGTCTACTGAACTTCAGAGAATGGCAAATGGATTTTAAGTACAACTTACCCATTTTAAAAATAGTAGTAAGAGAATAAGTTTTAGTTTTAAAATTTTGTTTTTCCTGTGGTACCATTGCAGCTTGACTGTCTCAAATCCTAAACTGTTTCCTTCTGAGTTGCTGTTATTTCCTTCTCGGTACTCTTAGGATATCGAAGGCCTTCTGGATGAACAATAGCACTTCATTTTGGGAAGTGCTAACCTTCTCCCCCTTCCCTTTAATTGATCCAATTCTTACACAGTGTGTGCTAAATCACATCATTTGGACAAGGTTTCTCTTCTGTCTTTTACAAAACAGTATATTAAACATCACTACAAAAGGAAAAGTGGTTTCATGGGAAGGGAGGCAGGTGCTGCTGGAATGGTTTGGGCCCCACTCTTGTCCAGGTCATTGTCCTTTCTGACAGTAACATTGGATTTGCTGCATTGCAGAAAAGAGCAACAAGTCCTTCAGTTGCTCAGAGGAATATTGTTGACTTGCAGAAAACCTTGTTCACCTTGTTCCATTTAACCTATTGATACACATCTTGAAGCAAGAGGTCTGAAGAGCTTTTTCCAGGACTTGTTTGAGCTTTGAATGTATGTTTTTGTGATCATTACTTGTTTAGCATTGAGGTAGGTTTACTCTTCCTTTTTACCAAGATTTAAGAGAGGAAATAAACCATATGCTCTAGTTCACTGGTATGAATGCCGTGTGATGCTTTTACATTTGGAGTCCATGGTAATCTCTTACATTTACTTCCTGGAGCATGAGGAGGAATGTCAGCTTTCCTTTGGGAATGCTGGAGCCATTGTTCTCCCTGTCTTTGGAAAGATAGGAGAAAAAAGTACCTGTGGCACAGTCCTGGAACATAAAGTCTACCATTTTGGTGGTCCTCATCTAGAAGCTCTAGTTCTGTGGCTTTTAAATATAATCTTACGGGTTTTTTAGAGAATATTATAATGATAACTATCTCAATGTATTTATAAATGTATAGTTAAAAAAAGTCTCATTTAATGTGTAGTCTAGTTCCCACTTTCCTCTTTGAAGAGAGGTTGCTTAGCAAGCCAGGAGTTAAATGCCATCTTCTCTCAGTTCTGACATGGTCATGTTTCAGTTCTATTTCACATTACTTTTTTTTCTCACTGAGAGGAAAGTGGAAGAAACAGTTCTCTCTTTGTTCTAGACGTTCTGCAATCCTTGGTGTGCACTTCTGCTATATTTCTTCTTCAAGGAGAGCAGTTCTTGATCTTTAGAATGCGAACATATGAAGTTTTTTATCTCAGTGAAAAAGAAGTTGCACTTCGGTGGTACTGCTGGAGTCACCAATTCTCTTTCCACTTTCCAGCTCTACATTATTATTTCAAAATAATGTATCTTGATTTGAGCACTGTGCTCTGGTGTAGCATCCAATTGACTTCTGGAGTGATGATTTAATAGCTTTCATTGCATTTTGTTATTCCAGGTTTTATTCAGGCTAAGTTTTTTTTTATTACCTCTCTGATTGCAGAAGAGCTAAATGGTTCATGGGAGCCTCTAAAGCAATTCTGAATTCTGAAGTTTGTGGTTTATATTCCAGTATAATTCTAGGTGATTTATATTATGCATGCAGTGTTTATTGCTTTGCTAGTACTCCATTTTGTTGCTCATTCCTTCAGTTTCTTTTAGGTCCTTCTAGCTTCTGCTGATTTTTCTCTGGTAATTAAATAATTTAAATATTTCCTTCAGTGTGGTAGGTTATTTAACACAAGTTGCAGTGTATTTTATCCTAAAGCAAACAAGTTATTCCAGCTTTTAAGTGTCTGAAATATTTTGGTTCTGTGAGCTGGTATGTATGTTCTGCTCCCCATCCCTTTCCATACCTTAATGTGCTTGGATTTCTTCCTATTGTAACTTCAGTTTTGGGTGCTTGTTTCATAGAGCTTAATTTTAGGATAATGAGAGTTTCTCTCTTTCCTCCTGCTCAGTATTTTGGAATTAAATGCTATTATCCTTATCTTTTATTTAAGCTTAGATGTGTATCTTGAAGTGGCTTCTTTGGAATGTGGGTGTCAGCCTAGATCAGGCAACTTTTCATTCTTTCTAACCTCAGTTTAGGCAAGGAGTTAAAAGCCTGTAGTCTGTTGTGTAGGTAGTCAAATAAGAAGAAGAGGCACTGTGGGATTTGGGATCGGTGCTTTTATGAAAAGCATGGTTCTGATTTATGCCATCCCCCTGGCAAGGATTTTCACTATTTTTTTCTTTTTCCTGCTATAAACAGTTCAGTACTATTTACTCTTCAAATAGAAACAAACTCTTAAGTAGCCAAAGGAACAAATTATCTTTTTTAAGTTTTCACAGAACACCTAAATCAGGTGCTTTGGTTTTCTGTTTCTCAGTTCTGCTGTTATACAGAGTTGTGGATGCTTTGAAAGCTTTCAGAAACCTAATGTACACGAATTTATTTAGCCTGTACTTCACACTGAAATTTTACAACTTCAAACCGACAAAAGCATTTCTTTTCAACAAACCCAGGGTTTGTTGTTATTCATATGGACAGAACAACAAGTAAGATCTCCATAGCTTGTAAGTAAGGAATACAAGATATATTTTTCATGCTGCCCTAGGAAAAGTAATTGCAGAAATGTGTAAGAAGCCTTTCTGTTTCCACAGTGCATCAGAGCACTCATCTTATTTTTGTTGCTCTGCCTTGAGCACTGACCTATCTTAGACTTGGTTGATTTTTTTTTTCTTCTCTAAATACTGATTTGGTAATTTAGTTAATTCCTAAGTTCAGTCTTTGTTTGTTGGATTTTTAAAAATTTTTTATATTTTATGTTGTACATTTCTAATTTTCATAGTATTTTCTGCCAGTCTTAAGACCAAATACAGTTTTGATTTCTACTATGTTTTTGCATTGTCTATGGGTAACTTTCCTGGATTATTGTACCAAAATGGCCTTTTCACACAGTATACTGCATGAGATACTAAGCCAGGTGCAGTGGTAAGAATTGAGTGGATGGAGAATGTTACATCATGTACCCTCTCCTTTATTTAGTTGTTTGTAAGTAGGGTAGCCATGCTGCAGTTTTAACTATTTTAATGTAGTTTTTGAGTGTTCTTGATTCTTACATGTAATTTAGTCTGTAAGCAAGCATAGAACTCTTAGGAAAGAATTTTTAGCTAGCAGGAAAATTCCTACTAAATTCCACATAAACTCCCGTTGTTTTTATATCTTGTACTGTAGCTTCTAGAGCAGTCTTTGATACTTGTTTTCTTCGTTTAAATATTGTGTTTAAATATTTAAATGTGCTAAATGTTGTGGTGAAAGCGGGTGTGTTCTTGCCACCTGAGAAGTGCTCCAGAAGTGATGAGTATTGGGCACAGGATGCAGTTGAAGTTCTCTGCAGCACAGGGCACCTTGTTGGGTCAGAAACTTTGTGTCCCCTTCAGTTTACTACACATGTGCTTGATGTAATTTTAAGGTTAAGTATGGGACTTTGCCAAGGAGTTAATACTCTTGAAATTTAAAGGGACTTGAAAATTCTCTTGTAGATCAGACGGTTTATACTTAAGGCTGTAACAGTGCTCAGTGGGTTTCTTTGGAGCTCGTTGCAACTTCCATGCCCCAGGTTTTGTATTGCTCTTTTGCTGGGCTTGAAGCACACCCTGTGTATTTGTCTTGGATATCCCAATTCACCTTAGGGTGCTCTGTGATAAACTGGTTTGATGGTGATGTGCACTGGGTTCTGCTGCTAAGCTGCTCCTTCCACCAGTTTCTATGGGCTTTCCCATTTATAAATGAAGCAGGTGTCCTGCAGGTGAGATTAGTTTGCTTTGCTGTCCTTAATCATGGTATTGAATGCAGAGAGTCAGTCAAAGATCCTGTGAAAATGGTGTGGTCATAGTGGAATGCACATGCACACAACTTGGGTTTGGCATGCGTGGAAAGCCAACCAGATATTGGAGGGGAATGTGTTTTAATATAAATAGATTCCTGTAGCATCACCTTTTTTGAACTTTCCCCAGCCTTCTCCTTTGTTCCTGTCCCTTATTTGTGTAGGTATCTACTTGCTTTTCTCTGGATCTGTGTAATCCTAGCTGTAGTCTACAACAGTTTGGGTATATGGACTTGGATTTATCAAATTGGCCATTCTTCTAAGTTTGAAATGTGGCAGAACTTTTGGGTCATCCAAGTCTCTCTTCTAAAATACTTAGCTATTAAAGTTTTGTCTCAAAGTAGAAGAATTCTATATTGTATTCAAATACATAAAACATTATATATGAGTTTTGTGGACAGCACACTTTGTCTTACAGATGTGGTGAATTTATAATTTAAAAAAAACAGATTGAGATAAGCAAGAAGAATTTCAGCCTGAAGGATTCAAAGTTGGCAGAATGATGATTGGGGAACTAATGTTTAAATCATAGTTATTAAGTAACCTTTAGTTTCCTAGCAGCAATCACAAATGCTACCAGCTCTGTCTACAATTGGCTTATTGTAAAGAGTAATTTCTTGAGTGAAGCTTGTTTTGCTTTCATGTGGTGCTGTGCTTAGACCACCTACCTTGAAGTCTTTCAAAATTAATTGGCCTAGAGAACTTTTATAATTGTAGAAATATGTAATGGAAATGGAATTAACCTGACTTATTTGATGAGGTGATCTGATTCAGCAGGCTCAGATGCCGTTTACATTTCATATTGCCATGGGTTAGATCTTTCTTTGATACACAAAACTTCCCAGAGATGAAGAGAAGCTTATGCTTAGTGTCAGGTTAGTTATACCATCACGGGGGCCAGGCACCACAGGCATCTTTTGTGCTGTGACACAAGCCAAACACGTGTCCAAAGTGTCCAAACACTTGAGGCCATGCCCAGAACTTGTTCTGTTGAAGGGGCAGGACATGGAGGAGAGAAGGAAAGGGGGAGGAAGGTCATCTAAAGCAAATGGCCGTAACCCCTTCCTTACTGCACAGGTTGCAGAGAATAGTTGGATCCTGTAAGAGGCTTTCTTTTCTTTCTAGAGCTATTCCAGATACCCCTCTGCCACAGTTGACTGTGGCATCATGTGGAGTGTTAATGTGGAGTCTTGATACATAGATCTCTACTTAAGGAGTGTCCCACTTGTAAGACTGAATTAGAACTACCTTGCTTCTGTTGTATTTTACAAATACTTATAACTCTGGAGAGAGTTGTGCTGTTTTATACGGGGGCTGTAGTGTGTGGGAGTGTTGCAATTCTCATGTGCATACACATATGTGTGTGTGTTTATATTATCAGCAGAAATGAGGCACTTCTGGGGTTAGGTAATGACAGTATTGTTTTTGTGTGGTTGAAGTCACAAGTGTTGTTTTTCATTGGTGCATGAAGAGGCTTCTAGAAATACACTTCTCTGAGCAGGTATTTTAGTGTTACAAGTTTATGAATAAGCTAAGAAGTTTCTGTTAAATTAAGGAGCTGTTTCACTGACTGATTCATTCAAACAATCACAAATAATATCAGTATTGACTACTAAGTTTGAAGTCACAGGGTTTGGAGTCTGGTGAACTTTGGTTTATTTAATCTTTCCCTTTTGCAGGGGTGAAAGAAAAAGCAGACTTGATGACTGAGTATTAAAAAAGCCCTGAATTAATTAATAATTAAAATTATTTAATTGTCAAATAAAAATCATCCCCAGCTTACCTCTACTTAGAATAGAATGTAGCTTAAAAATGCTGAAACCTAAACAAACCAAATCCTTCTAGGAGGCTGCAATAAGAAAGGAAAAAAAACCAAACCCTATTTCTGTAGGTTTTCTGTAGGCCTAATTTCCTAATTTATCACTGAAAGTCAAAGAGATGCTGTGGTGGATAGTGCTGGTGCATGAACTTGAACTTTGTAGAATACAATGTATTTTGTGTTGTATAGGTAGCACCAAAAATAAGTATTTAAAAAAATTGTTCATGTAGATGGGTGTTTCAGTTTAATTTGTGCAGTGCCAGTATCTGGATCTGTGGATCTGTAGCTGAAGAACATGGAAAATTCAGTCTAAAATGAAGAAAATTGGATGGAACTGTTTTTGGAAACTTCGAGTACTTTCGTTTGTTGAAAATGTCAGGCTGAACAGAAGATTTATTAGCTTCATTTCATGCTTTCTAACTATTCATTGTGATCATTAAATAACAATCAAGGCTCTTTCTGTGTGATGAGAGATCACTCGTTATACTTCAATTTTCACTGGGAAGAATAAGTATTAGCATTTAAATGGAAATTGCTAATTTCTTCTTGTTTATCCTTAGGTCTCAATCCTTCCAGATACTGAGCCACTCTAGATATGATGCAAGAAAGATTTGGACTTAAGCTGAGGTTTATTCAGACATTTCAATGCTACATAGTGAAGCAGGGCCACAGCGCTCACCATATTGGGAAGGATATTCCAGTATTCCAATTCCAATTCATATGTCAATGAAGGTTTCAGTGGGTGCTGTTCCCCTCTGGGCTAGAATGGGTGACATGAAGACAGTGGCTGTACTCATTCCTCTTGTGAGTAGACAAAGCCTTGTCCCAGATTACATAAAATGTAGCAAGTTAATGACAAAACACTTTTTTGTTTGTTTTCCTGGCGTGCAGTTATTTAGAAGTATGATATGTGGATATAAAGGAATAGTGCAGGTCAAAGCAGTATTTTCCATCAGAATAATGAGCACGCAGACCCATTATTTTACATTTTCTATTTTTATTGTCTTCATGAACAAAGAAACACACTGGGTTTTTTCTTTAAAAAATTGAAGATACATTTCTGAGCTGTAGAGAGCGTCGTTGAGATTTTATCTAACTGTAAGCATTATCCATGATGGTTGTTTATCAAAGTCTGGTGTTAAGGTATGAAAAGGCAGAACTTGCCCTTCTCACCCTATGTGTTCTTGCGAGTCTTTCTGTCTGTCCAACATACTTCTCAGCTGCAAGATACTTGGCTTGGTGCTCTGTGGAAGTGGGGCCTCACATGTCAAGTGCTGGGATGAAGACAGCATCTCTTTCCCTTTATTTCTCTCCCACAGCCTCCTGCAGTCCCTGCAGTGCAGTCCTCCACTTGGAGCATGTGGTTCTTCGTGGTAGCATTGGCAGGAACCTCTGATAATTCAAGGGCATACCACAAGCCTTGAAAATCTCCCTGTGTTTATTTCTCCTCAACTCAAGCAAGGCAAGGAGGACACGGAACAATAGCCATTTTTCTTGCTGTATCTTTGGTCTCTTTTTGTAGAAATGAGCATTACTGCTTTTTCAATGCTCAAGAGTTTGGTTTTTTCTTTTTTCTTTTTTTTTTTTTTTTTTTTTTTAAATTTATTGTTTTCTTATCTCATGACTAGAGTTGTTATATCTAGGTGGTAGATGAGATTGGATGAGTTTTCTTCTCATACTTACTCTTCATCCTTGCCTACTTGATAAGGCTTAGCTACTGCTTTTTTATTTTCTTGTTTGTTGTTCAGTTGGTTTTTGTTTATTTGTTTTGTGGAGTTTTCATTTATTTGGTTTTTTGCTTGTTGTTGTTTTTTACTGCTTTTCCAAGAGTAGGGAAGGATTTTGCTGGGTGGGGGGCTATTGTCATTCAGTTGTGGATGTACAGTGAAGATTCTTTCTGAGCCCTAGGAGTTTTCTCTGAAGTTAGGCTGAATTTGTCATGATAGCTGCTTATCAGACTTGCATTGAGATTCAAAGTTCATAATATAGCAAAAATTAACTTATTATCAAGCTTTATGCTGAACCTCTCTGTAATATTTTTTGAGGTGATGTTAAAAGCTTGAATTCACTGGGAAGTAAGAAGTCATCTGTGTCTTTGAAAATGCAACAGCTGTGGTCTTCCTTTATCTTTACATTTTCATACATGAAAGACAAACTCTAGCAAAAAAGACTGTTTTTCATGTCTCACAAGCCCGTTTGTTTCCAGTGTGCTTTAGAGACATTTCAAAATTACATTTTTTGTGATTTGTACCCAATTTAGTTGTATTTAATCATATGCTTCATAACTTCCCCCTGTAGTGCAATGCAACTGTTCTTATGCTTTAAAGAACTGTCTGATTAAGTGCTTTACTTGCTTGGTAGCATTGAACAGTTTCTAATTTTAACATAATAGTTAATCTATTATCAGTCTTGCACGAAGACACAAAATTTTGACTTGGTACCACATTATTAATGGAAATCTTTCATGCGTCTGGCAGGCTATATTATAAGTTAAGCAAAACCCTTTTGTTTTCGAAATGCATTGATAAATCATACTCTGTTGTGTTGCAACACTTACAGAACTAAAATTAGAAAACAGTAGACCATAAAGTATGTGTGCTATGCTATTGATTATCTCTCCTAAATAGTTAGTATGTGTCTGAAACCTTTGTTTTCCACAGTGCTTTTTCCTGTACCACAAAGACAGCTACACTTTAGTTCAGAGTAGAGTAGTAGTTTTCAATGCTGATTTAGAGAGAAGGTCCTGAGACATGTTACAGGTGTTATAGATACCGTTTACAGACATTGGAGGCATTTTACTTTTCCTTGCAATAGCTCACAGGCCCAATTCTTGTAGCTTAATAATTTCCTTTCCATAACAGAAGTGAGCCGTGGTTGATGTTTTATCAGTCTGAAATGTTTTAAGGTTAGGCTTCCCTCTTTATGGATAATAAGCTTATTTCTCTGCTGCTTTGTTTCAGACTCCACTGATCTTGCTGCTTTGGGTGATAAGTGTTTCCATAATGTTAAGCACTCATTAGACCATAGGTGGCTCATGTATTTTTCATTATTGCATGTATTAGTCCTTTAAACAGCTTGGGAAATGAATTTTGGCAACAGAAATTCTGGGATTAGGTCAGCTAAACTGGATCTTTGAGGGCTGATCACAAGAAACAAGTTGAGAGTGAGAGCCTGGATTAGAAGTGAGAAGCGCACGCTATCTCGGTGAACAAAAACTAGTTTATAAAATAAAATAGAAAATCAGCTTGCTCACACTTATCCAGTAGATAAAAGGAGTATGAAATGCTTTCCCCTTTCTCTTGGAGAATGTGGAAGAGAACCTGTGAGTTGTCTTTCCTCTGCAGATTCCCCATTTCCAGATTTCCCTCTGTGCTTGTATCATTGTTGGCTCAAGAGCACTGTGTCAATGAGCAAGCTGTTTTTTAGCTGCCTCCTCTTAGCACTTCACTGGGAAATTATTTTCATATCCTCAAGTCGATTCCTTTGGAAATGGCAATTTATATAGCTGTGTCTGTGAGAGTTAGGACAACTTGGGTGCTGGGAGGGGTACCCTAGGCAGAACATGGGGCCAAAATACTTGTGTTAAGTCTGGACATAATATTTAAAAGTAGAAACAAAATAGCACTGGCATTTAATTGACCCATAAATGTAATGGCCCATCTCTGCATCTTCCCTTACTAAAGCCTCAGGTCAGTTATCTTTTATACGGTTATTCCAAGGAAGTTTCTACAAAGCTTTCCTTGTCAGTAAAAAGTTATATGCACTCATCCTAAGTAAACTTGCAAGCACTGATCGTCCTAACAAAGTCCCGTCCTTGGAAGGAGGAAACTGACAGCAAAGTTCACATCACCCTGTCTCTCCCCCTGCACCTTCCTCAGTTCCCTACTGTACCTTTATGGCTTTCACAGCTTTCACTTGGTTAGAAATTGCAAGAGGGCCCTGAGGGTATTCCTTTCATCCCTTCTTCTTATTCTCTTCACTCTTCTACTTGATGCACCTTGTTTCTCGAGGATGTTCTCGATGCACTGCAGTGGGGATGGATATCTGCTCTGGCACTGTATGAGCCTCTCTTGTGGTGATTGACATCTGCTGTGTACCATGCATACAGTGATGTCAGGCTAATTTGAAACGCAGCCAGCTGGAGTTTAACCTCAGTTATTTAATACTGCCCATTCCAGAAAGGCCTCTGGGTCCATGGTGTCAATGTATCAGTCATTCTGCTTCTATCCAGAATGTGATTCTTCTGCAATTTATTTGTCATTAAAAAAACCCCCAACAACAGCATATTTATGTGAAGAAAGGTTCTCATCTCTTCTTTTTCCCAGTAAAACAGCCTAAATTTGCAAATGGCTATCTTCATATTAAAATGTAAATAATTTGGGATAGTGCAAAAATGAGTAGACCTCCACTGGCCCAAACTTTGTGATTTACCCTTTCACATGTAGTGTTTTGGTAACATCTTTACAACATGAATTTTGGGTTTTCCATTTTCCATTCTTAACTGTCCTGGAAAATGCTTTGCCTCTGCAGAAGTAAGACATGAAATATTTTTTAAATTTCTGTGATTTGAGCTTTCAAAAGAATGAATCCTTAATGCAAGTAATGATACTATTTACTCAAGCTGTATCTCTCCTTGGAAAAAAACATATGTTACTCTGAAAAATTTAAATAGATTCTTTCTGCAATAATTCATGAGATTTTCTTGAGGGTTTTAGCTGTAATTAAAGACACAGTCTATGTCATTATAAGAGGCATGATATTTCAGCTCTTCAAAAATGACATTAATGTAGAATGTAATAGTAATTTGTCAGTGTGCATAAAAAAGAGCTATAATTTTACATTTAGCATTCAGCATGTATGCATTTTGACTACTGTGAATTTTAGTAATTTCTATTGCATTATGCTTTACAGTCTGGTAATAATTTAAAAATATATCTAGATTTCATTTGGCATTGCCACAGTGATGGTTGTTAGTACTTACGTAAGCAAAACATTTATAATGTTAAAAGCAGAATTCTATGCTAATTAGGATAACACTTGCTATTCTAAAGAAAGCATTTACTCATCCATATAGAGGACTATATTTGCTCCATATAGAGCAAATATAAATAAAGCTGAGGATATTAGGTATTGCATTTAATGGGTAAGGAAAATGTCATGCTGTGTGACTACTTACCAGAAGTTTAATTTTCTGGTATTCTTCCTGTCCCAGTAATTCTCTTAACATTTTCCAGAGGCTTCGCAGCTAGTACTTCAGCTAATAGTTTTTAGGTTTTGGTATCACAGCCAGAATAATCATTTAGGGTTTCACAAATGTGCTTCTAAAATGTCCTTCACCTCCCTTTCTCCAAGGACTGTCACTAAGAAGCTGATAGTTCCCTGTTACGGTGTTCCCACAGCCATTCTGTTTTTCAGGATTAGTGTATATAGAGCTGTTCATAATGGGTGTATACTGTGGTGGACAAAGCACAGAGGGATAAATCTGTGGCTTCTGGTGCAAGAAGAGACTAGAGATCAGTGTATTTGCAGTGAAGGTGGGATCTGTTAAAATCTATACACCAGTGTGCCAGAAGAAATCTTAACCCGTGAAACAAACTCGTCTGAATACCTCAGATATCATTACGAGTGAAGGGAAAGTGAAGGTTTTTTCTGAGGTTCAGCTACCAGGGCTTAATGTAGCGCTGCCACTTGTGTTTTTCCTTTGTGCCTTGTGTTTCTTTCTACAGTGGCATACTTTACCAGAAGGGTTTGTCCTGTGCTAATGGTGTTCTAGATATCATGTGTTAGGTCTGGTAAATTTGCTTCAAAGATATTCAAAAGTTGTAAGTCTAGGAAGATTTGTACAGGGGAGGTTTTTTTGCCTCCCTTTGCTGTAGGTAATTTAGTCTTGCTGCAGGCCATGTGCACCAACCAGTAAATTTGAATATTCACTACAAGACAGTTGTAGTCAGTTTTTAAATCAGACTTAAGTGAGCCAACTCTTGCCCAGGGTGGTCCTTCTGAGAACATCATGGGCATGTCAGAGACATGATTTGGCATAGCACTGCTGCATTGTATTCATGCCAGCATGCTGCATGACCTACAGAGGTACATTTTTGAAGGGCTGCTGAAAAATGTCTTCTCAGTTTGGACCTGCCTGTCTTATTGCTGTAATGTTCTTCTTGTTCCTGACCGTTGATCACATAAATGCTTGTCCTGGCTTCCCATATTTGATAGGAAAAGCAAGAAAGTGTTGTCAGACTGTGCAGTTTAAATTGAAATTTGCTATAGGTCTGTTCAGAAAAGTCAGCTTAAATTGAAGCACTGAAATTTAGTTCAGCAATTCTGCTTGATCTCATTTCTTCCTTCTTAGTTGTCACTTGCCCTTGGGTTTAACAGATATATTGAACTTCAGGGAGCCAGAAATACCTGAGATTCATTTATTACTGTTTCCTTTAAGCCTAGTATTAAAGTTAATGGGTTTATGTCCTTTTTGTACTGTACAGTTTGAATATCTGAGATCGAAAATCTGGACTGGTGTCACAGAATTGCAGAAGCTTTTGGGCTGGAGGGGGCCCCTGAAGATAACCTATTCCCACCCACCTGCTCAAAGCAGGGTTGACTGGAGCAGATTGCTTAGGACCACGTCTGGTCAGCTTTTGAAAAGCTCCAAGGATGGAGACTCTGCAAGTTCTCTTGGCAACCTGATCTAGGGTTTATTCTTGTAGTTAGAAAAGTAAAAAAGGTTTAGTGGCAACAAAATAAGAACAAGTTGTTTTCTCGGTGTCTGAAATCAGGTATTTCTGTTGAATTGTTTTCATATATCCATGGTTGGTGGATGTTGCTGTTAGAGCCTCGTAGTGTCGCAGTAATGATGAACTGACTCCAAGGAGAAGAAGGCAAAAAGTGTCTTTACTGAGAAAAGTCTGAGTATTTATACTTGTCCAGCACAGCTCTCAAACCACGCTTCACAGCATCAGTGAAAGAAGGATAACAGCTTCCAGGGTAAACATCACGTACTCAACATAAGCTATCTCTTTCACAATAACTTTCACAATAACAGGTGCAGGATGTTTTTGAGAGCTCTCTCTGATTTCCCATAACAGTGTTCTTGAGATTGTTATGGGAAATCAACCACCTAACTTGGGAGTTTTCTCCAACCAGGCTGTAAGTGCAGCCACAGATGCAGAAACCTCAGATTTGGCAGGTGTCTGTGCTGGATTCAGAGGTGTGCATTCAGCTGCCCCGATGGAAGTCCAGCTCAGTTTGAGTGACTGTAAGTTTGTGAAATTTTTAATTGCAAAACCTCCAAAGAACTTATTATCAGGTTATGGCTGGAAGGTGAATGCTTTATTGCTGCTGGAAGTATTTGTCCCAGTTGACTTCGTGAAGTTACCAGCTGTGCTCCCGAATATGCTTAGCAGCTCTGGAGATGGTGGGAAATCGAGGAAACAATGGAAATACTCACCAGCAAGCTTGACCAAGAGTTGTTAAAGACTTGTTTAAATTATGCAGTCCTTCAGTGTAAATAGGGTGTATAGACTTAAGTAGTTGTTAGTGAAATGCTTTGAGCACTTAGCAAGGTGACAAAGCAGTTAGTAAGGATGATTTCTTAAAAATTGCTGTTGCCAGAGGCATATTAATTTCAAATTAAGCAATTAACATGAAGCAATTAGTATGCTGTAGTATGTGCTGTGTAAACTCAAACAGGGTTTTGGTTGCATTTACTTTGCGTTTCTTTCCCGATAAGAGCTAGGACCTTCTCTATTTTAAAAAAAAAAAAAAAAAAGCTCTGTAAATTATATTTTTGTGATTTCCTGATTTCTCCACCTAAAAAATAAAAGCTCTAAATATTGAAATATTGCAAATGATAGTTGGTCGGTCACAATATTTAGTAACACTTCTCCAAGACTGCCGCTTGTTGTTACACCTCTGCTCTGGAAAACCTGTAATCTGCTGGTGGGAAACTACATGATTGAAAGTTTGTCTGTAGCTTTGCTGTGATTGAACCAAACTCAAACTTAGTGAAGTGCATATAGGAATGGGGGGAGATAGGAAAATTTTAGAAATATCTTAAGGCAGAGAGTCAGACGTGAACATACTCAGAAATGTCAGAAATGTAGTTGCACAGGTAACCTGGGTCCAGGTCCTGATTTTTTTTCTGATAGCTCCAGATCTTACTTAAGGAAGAAGGACTTGTGTCTAGAGTATAAATCAAATGGTGAATGGTAAGTTGTAGGATTTTCACTTTGATTTAAGACATAGCTGAAGTAAGAGTTATGGTGGGAAGCATCACCTCTTTTTTGAAGTAGTAGTATGTCAAGGCTCCTATTTTGTCCCAGGCATTTTGTTTACAAATGCTGATTTCAGCATGTGGAAGCATCAGATACTTCCCAAAGCTTGCTGCAGGAAGCTTATTGAACTGTACGAGGATGGGCAGCAAAAGGCAGCTAAATACTGCCAGGCTTTCCCCCTGATGTGCTGAGTGGAAGTATGCTATGGGAGAGTGTGGGATAAAGGTTAAGTTTCTTAACTGGGAGGCAACTTTGAAGCAGTCCTTTAGCATGCTCTGCTGTTGGCCTCCTTGAGCCTGTCAGAAGAGCTGGCTTTAAGCATGTACTGAAGTGAAGGTGAAGTCTAGTTCTAGCCTCCTCTCCTAATAAAGTGCTTATTCCTCTACTTCCAGTTTCTATTACAGGGTGAGATTATATAAAATACCAGAAAGTGCTCTCTTTGGTTGCTGCTTTGCATGAAAATTTAAAATGTCAGCTCTGTCATTGTGAAGACATATTAATTTTTCTCATATTAATGTGCCTGGAAACAATTTTCTTTAATTTTCCCCTGATTCATGTTCCTTCACCCTTTCTTCTTTCTATTTCCTCCTCTGGTGTATTCACTTGTTTTTTTTCAAGTTAAGTTTTAAAATACTGAGATTGAGTGTTGCTGGGCATAACAGTCAGGTTCAGTTCCCTGCTTTGGAAATACAGAAGAGGCCTTTGCTATCTCTCCTGTTGACAGCTCATTAAATATAAGGTTTTTTGGGTTTAGTTTGGGGTTTTTTTCAGTGTAGGGTAACTCTGGTGTGGTTCAGTGCTGTGGACTTGGCACCCACTAGCAGTTACTAGGTAAAGGTCTGTGCATTCTCTTGAAAGCTTCTTGAAGTGTGGTGCTCTCCAGGACTGCTACAGGATATGCACAGAACCACAGTGAGTCAGGATTAGGATTACTTTGAAAGACCTCTCCAGATGCAGAAAAAAATGCTTATCTAGATACCCCAGAGCTCAGAAGTATTGGAGACACTTTTGCCAGCCTTGTCTTGTTACAGCCCTCTGGTTAAGCTCTTCTAGGTCATTGAACTAACCCAGACTTTCACATTAATTGTAATCGATTGGCGTTGCCTTTGGCAAAAATAAGGGGAGCTGTTTCTCTGTGTGGCCAAAGATACTTTCTTCTTAGAGGATTAGGTTTTTTTCAGTCACTTTGCTTTTCATTCTGTTAATGCCAGATTTATTGCCCCTAATTCATTTGATCCTGCCATGCTATTTTTGATGCTGTTCTTTGTCATTGAAGCAGTCAAAGCTTTTTTAACAAATTGAAGAATGGCATCAGTATGAATTCGCTGGCCTTTGCGTGTTGCATAAGCACAGCTGTATGCTGCAGCTTGCAGTGTTGCTGTTGCTCTTGTTCCTTCAGTCTTTGCAGGTGTTTGCTAAGCAAATGGGGTATGGAGGTGCAATGAATCTTGCTACTGTGTCGAGGGGTGAAGACTTTGAGGAATGTCACCAGGTCCTGAATATCATAGCTGTCAGGTGGATGTGTTTTAGAAGCCCTGCTTCCCACGACAGTCTTGTGAGAAAAAGACTGCCTTGAGCAGGGCCTCGCTACTGGTGCAGGTAGTTGGAAGAGCTGTATCTGTAACAAGGCAGTATGTCGCTGGTCAGTGTTTTATAACTGCAGTCCAGGGTGTCTTAAATGTTTGGGATGGATTTGGATGCAAAATTGCTATTTTTGATATTTCTTCTGTTTGTATATATGCTCATGGTATCCAGTGAGGTGTGCTACGTGCCAAGGGAATATTTAAACACCTTAATTCACCTGGAGGATTTTTCATGTTTTTCTTGATATTAGAATAGTTCCTTTCTGTATCTCTTCTTTCTGTTGTCTGGCACCAGCTCTGTCTTTTTCCTGTTTTGTTTCTTTTCCCTGACTGTCATAATCTCCAGAATAGCTCCTTTCTATGTTTCTAAGCACCTTTATACTCTGAGAAAGTCATGTCTGAAACAAATCCTTATTTTTTCCCTTGTTTTCCTCCTCCTTTAGTGATCTCCAGAGGGTTTGAAGTACACTTCCCCCTGCTTGGCAATCAGGGAGAGGTTAGAAGGGCTTGAAATGAAACTGCCTGAATGAATTGAGTCTGTATCAGGTAGAAGTTGAAAGAAATTTCTTTCCTAGCTTGTCAGAAAAGAAGAGGATTTGGTACTTGATGCAAATTCAGGAAGAGTCCAAATTTTCATAATTCAGTACTCAGAGTTGCTTATGGTTCCTGTAGACTACTGAGTGCTTTAGATAGACTGATAACTCTATTATTGTTATTGTGCTGCTCCACCACTATACAATGCATGTGTGAAACATTTGAGGAAGGCAGGCTGGCTGTGATAATGGCACCAGACAGAGCAATTGATTATGTGCTTGAGCTGAAGAATAAGGCACTTCTTTTTTTGTGGTAAAGAAACATGATAGCTTGTCTTTGTGCCTGCAGTTCAACTCAGTGCATTAGACACAAAAATATCAAGGTCAGTAGGGCTGCTCACATGCATGCTTAAAGTTAAGCATCTTTTAGAGTGTTCTAACTATATTATTTTGAGGACCTGAGGTAGTAATTTTAGCATCTAAGCTTCAGTAGTGGGAAAATAAAAATAAAATTTGAAAAGTTCAGATGAAAAAGACCTGAATTAGTCTTGAAAGACTGAAGGTAAAGGGTGCAAATAAACGCAGAGTGAATTGATTTTTAATTTGTTTAAAATCATCTTGTTACTACTTTGGTGGCCTAGGGAATCACAGATCTGACCTTGATGATTCTTTCACATTGCCAGAGCAGAGTAAAAATGTTTTTTCCAGAAAGGAAAAATATGATGGCACTTCAGTAGAAATATGCAAAAGATGTGAGGACAGTAAAGAATTATGATGTACAAAAGGCTTCCTGGCCTCCTGCATGTTTGAAGAAAAATTGAGTGAAGTGTGAAGTAATGTTATAGTTGTATATCTGTGGAGCAGAATTCCCTAACCTTGTCTGGCCTTCCTTCCATAGGCACAGACAGTGTGGTGGTGATGGCTCTGAATTATCTGTCTCTCCTTTGTCACATCACAACTTCATGGATTTGATTGCATTCACAAGGATTGGTTTTTTTTTACCTTGCTGTTGTAATTCAGTTTAATGGCAGCCTTGATATTGCTGTGACTGTTGTAGTGATCAGCCTTGCCAGAGCACTGCATGAACTGGCACTGTGTTGAAGTTACTGGGAATAAGTAATTTGAACTACAGAATTGTCTGCCCCCTACTTTTGAGCTCAGTGGTTTGTATTTATTTTTTTTTCCAAGGATAACATGATTTGTCTGACGTTCAGGTTCTTTGTTGTTCTTACAATTACCTGCATTAATCCCCATCTGGATGAATAGTTCTCCAGTTATGTGTAAGGTATCCTGTGTTTTCCTTCTAACCATTGCATCCAAGGTTTGTTTAGGGTAATTTTCCTTTCTGATGCTGTCACATACTGCGTCTGTCATCTTTCCTGGAGAATTGTTTTTGACCTGTGTACTTGCTCTTGAGGTCAAGCATGAGGATCTGCAGGTGCTTGAATTGATCCTGCCCCTCCTTAAAAGGAGGCACTGAACTGGCAATGTCACCTGTCGCGGTGAATTTATCGCACTTTCTTGCCAAGCCTTCAATAAAAGTGATGTACTGGCTTCTTCAGTGTTCTTGGGGGGTTCACAAATAGGCAGGTGCATGTTCAATTCTCTTTTACTTTTGTGATGCTGTGCAGTTTCCATTTTATCATAGGACTATTTTTCTTTCATCTTCATCTTCACATTCTGTATTGCCATCCTGATTAAAAACTGAGGCAGAGCTGGTGTGAAGAAAGCCAGTGCTGCCAAGCAGAGAAGAAAAATGTTCTGTCTTCACATAGCATTCGAGGCAAGAATGAGTAAAACATTAAAACCACATTATTTCTTCACGAAGGAGTCTGTCTGTTCTATCTGTAAAGTGCAGCTGGTTGTCTGCAGCAGTGAAATGCCTGTAGAGGTTCACAGGTGAAGCATCTTCGAAGAGCAAAATGAAGATGGTGAGGTCCCAGTCTAGAGTCAGTGAATGAGCCAAGGGAGGCTGAAAAACTGACTGGTGCTTGATGGCTTCGTTTTTGGCAGAAGGGCAACGTGTTATGTTCCAGAGAGAACATCATGATTTTTCAGGGTTGGGAAAATACTGGTGTGGAATTTTACTCTGCAAAGAGTACAAGCAGTGATTTGAGGTTTTTTGGAGAATGCAGGGAAGGGGACTGGTTATATAAGTGTCTCAGTATATAAGGACTATTTCAAATAATTTACAAACACAAAAAAGTTCTCAAAGATGCTTCCAGGAGACTGTTATTCATAGATAATGTTCTTTTTTGTCAAGTATCTATTCTTTGAATAAAAGCTTCATTCTGTACAGTACTGCACTGCACACTGCATTGAGATAAGAGGACTGACACTGTAACATTTTCAAGCATTTAGTTTGAAATGTTGTCATCAGAATACATTTTAAATAGCTGCCTTTTCTGTAGGGGACAGGCTTTAGAATGGCATGTTTCCTTTCTCTAGTCCTCTATTTTCCTTGGGTCACCTAAAAAGTAAGCACTTTACTTTTACTTTTTTTTTTTTATTTACTGTTTTGAAGGCATTCCCTTGTGTTTTGCAATTAAACCTTCTGTATTTTCTGCTGTTTCAGTAGCATTTTCAGTTCATAACTTAATTTGATTATTTATTGGCCACAGAACATCATGGTCTGCATCCTTCTGTGCTCTGCAAATTTGTTTTTGCTTGCCTTTTAGGAATACAATGTTGTACTTGTCTGATGTAATGGCAAGAACGTTTTGGCATAAATTCAGAATTCGGTTTGTTCTTTCTATCTGGGCAGGCAACCAGCTCTGTCCTTATACAAGTAGCGAACTCATGGCAACTTTCATCTGACTGCCACCTTCAGCAGAGTCATGACCTCTTTCTGTGTGCCATTAGCTCTTGACATGGCCAAGCCCCAGCCCAGGTGATACCAGTGGCTGGCAAGGCTGACAGCTGTTCTCAGGAATAAACCTAATCGACTTCCTAGGGGAGCTTGTCTCTGTCTAAAAATTAAAACTCCTATAATGCATATCAGAACCTTGGAATACCTCTCAGATCCTCACATATACCACTGTCAGCCTGGTGGTTTGTAACCCTACAAACAAACAATGGAAAAGAAAGATGCAGAGCCTTGAGAATATAGCTGAGAACTGAGAATCTATTTTCTTGATTCATAAAATCTAGCCTTTACTAATATTTTTATAAGTAATTTGGATGATCATATTACTCTTGCTACTTCATTATATTAATAATTACTTCTCTAATACACTCTGCTTAGAGTAATTAATTGGTTTGCCCAAAGTCATAAGGCAGGTTGGGGTGTGTTCTGTCCTGCCTGATCTCCTGCTGTGGGCTTCCCTGGCGGGCTGGGCTCTCAGTGCTCTGCTCAGGAGAGAGGCAGGCTGGAGGCTGTCCTGGCATCTGGGCTTACAGCCACCGGTGAACCGGGCAGTCAAGAGTCACTTCAGCCAGTGTATGGTCAGTCTGAATAAACCTTCTTCTGGACAGAATTCCTGCTGTGGCCAGGCCTATTTCAGGAATAAATGCAAGGAGTCTACATTTCAGCTGCCTTTGCGTGCAAGGTGAGTCTCGCATATTAAAGGCAATGTCGTGCTGAAATTGAATAGATAATCTGATGCTGACTGCTGCCAGCTTGCAGAACCATCCAAAAACCTCAATGTCTATTTTGCAGTTGTAAAAAAAACTTAGTTTTTTTGTTCTTGTTAAGCAAGTTCTTGTTAAAATGGGGGCAAGGCAGGCTTGTGTGGATAGACATTATTTTCTCAGTACTATACTGTTACATATGTGGTTCTGCTGGTTAGTCTCTTGTCATCTGTTGCCCTGAAAGTGAAGGATTTATTCTATCTGACAGAACAGACAAAAATAATCTTTCTTTTGAAAGGAGGTGTGCAGATTCTATATACTTTATAGCAGTCATAGCTAAAAATCTTCTGTGAGCAGCCTTTCCAGTAGAGAAAGACAATTTCTTTCCTATATGCACAAGGAAAAGGAATTGACTATAAAATTAGGGGGATGGAAAGAGCAAAATCCCAAACCAGCATTGTATGTAAGTGCAAGGTTAAATATACTTGTCTAAGAATGGAGAGAATAACATTTCTGTATTTGCATTTCTGATCTTCCCCACAAATCTAAAAGATAAGTGTTTTAAGTGATGCCTTTTCAAATGGTGCATTATCCTCAAGGAGCTAGATGAGAACTCTGGATCAGTGTACAAGAAATTGTTGGTCTAATTATCCAGTACATTATCCTTTCAAGGATCTCTCTTCTCTTGAAACGGTGTTGAGCTATGCAGTGAAACCTGTTCCTGCTCACTGGCAGGGCAAGTGTAGCTCCATCTCCAGAATCTGCCTGCTTTTGTCTGCCTGCACTACTGCAAGATGGTTGGTAAATGTTTTTCTCCTGAACAGCTAGCAGATCAGAAGGAAAATAATTTATGACTTGCGTGCGTTGTGGCCTCCTACCATGTGTGGCTGTAATTTCTGTATAGGGTATTCTGTCTTTGCTAAGGCTGGGAGCAGCATCTTGGAGAAGGTAAGAAAAAGAGAAAGGAAAAGAGGAACGTGACTGCTTGTTGAGACCCTTCTTAGCTGCTGGCTAGGAATCCCCCTGCCCAAAATCTGAAAGTATCATACTTCCAAATGTGGTTTGAGTTGCTGAAGGACACCACTGAAGGAAATTTTCTTGTGAAGCACTATCTGGATGCTCAAGAATAATGCAGGCTTCCATATCTAAGCATAGCCTTCTATTTGGACCAAAATGGTAACTACAGAAACTCTGACAAAAACCAGAAGCAAGCTGACATCTTATACTGTTGGACTCCTAGAGAGCTCGCTGCCAAGGGTCAGGGCTGCTGGTGTCACTGCAGAATGGGAAAAGAGACTGCAGAAAGTTTTTGTCCTCCCTCTCTTTGAATATTTCCTTGTCTGTTCTTTTCCTTGTGTCCTTCATCTAAACCCAAACCCATTTTGATTGCAGTAAAGGATGTTATGGCCAGAACTGTTTTAATGGCTCAGTGTGATCCAGCAAGAGCTGTTCTTTTTCTGGGCGTTTGTTCTTCCTCCCTGCAGTTTTCGTTGTGCTGCTCTCTGAAGACAGACCCAGTTCTCTTATAACCTGTCTTTGTGCTGCTAAGGGATGCTCAGAGGATGGCAAAAAGGAGAGTCAGCATCAGGAAGCAAGTTCTGTCAGTAATAATCTCACTATTTCCTGCATCAGTAACTGGGCTTTTATAGAAGGGGATAAGCAGGAATCTAGACTGGTGTTGGGGAAGGTACAGTATGATTTCTCCTTGATGGGATGTAGTCTCTGGGAGGAGTGGTGATACTGAGTTAGCTCATGGTGAACTATCACACCTAGGGAACAGTGGAGAGAACATGTGTTAACTCCTGCATGGTCTTTCTTTTTCGGTTAAATGGAGATTTAAAATACTACTTTTTTGAAAGATAACAATGAGCTGTATCTTAGAATAACTGAAATAAAGCCATTGAAAAAAATAAAAAGATTGGTTTAGGAACTGTTGGTAATCACATTGCCTAATAAGAGGATCACTTAAACATAATTTCTTGGTTATTTTTATGATCATTAGTGGTTGTGATGAATGAGGAGTGTAGGAATACTTTCTGGCCAGTTATATTTTGAATTATTTGCGGTAAGCAGAGTCTTTAAATCTAGTGGGATTTCTGAAAGTGAGTGAGAAAGCAGTGTTTTTTCCTACTTCATGTAGAACACAATAAAACTATCTTTTACTGCAGGTTTACATGGAAACCTACAGCGTTGTCATGCTGAGGATACCTGCAGTTTATGTATTTCCTTTCTGTACAGCAAGAGAGGGAGCACCTCTTTTGGAAGATGCTTTATTTATGGATATACCTGTGACAGTAGAGTCCTTGTACTGAGTTTTCCAGTAGCAATAAAGTGTTCATGGTGTATCACCAGTTTGCATTTGGGCAGGATTGATGACTGGTGTCCATGGTCACCCTGTATAGGGTATGTCTTGAACAGGCAGCCCTGTTCTGCATCTGATGATGAAACTTGCTGGGCATGAATGGAAGCTGAAGAAGGAATGTTCTCCTTACAATGACAGCAGTCTGCTAAACTAAAGCTCTCTAATTAACAAGTTAATATATCCTTTCTCAGATTTCTGTTTTCCTGTGGTGCCATTTAGTTTCCAGTCTTTATAATTATATTCATGCTATTTCGTTGATATTGGTGCTATTTCGTTTCCAGTCTTTATATTGTCATTTAGGGCAATAAATGATTCTTTTGAAGAAATTGTATCTGCAATCCTGTTACCTCTGAGGAGCAGCCTAAGGAATTTGGCTTTCTGTAGTTTGAAGAAAAGGGGGCTGAGGGATGCCCTCTCTGCCCTCCCAAGTTTCCTGAGGAGGGGAGGTGCACAGGGAGGCGCTGAGCTCTTCTTCCTGGGATCCAATGACAGGAATGATTCAGGGGAGGTTTTTAGACTGCTTGTTTAGCATTTCTTCTCTGAGAGCTTGGTCATACACTGGCACAGGCTTCTACAAGATGTGGTTTATGTCCCAAGCCTATCACTGCATAAGAGGCATTTGAACAAAACTCTTAACCACAAGCTTTAGCTTTTTGGCCAGCCCTGAAGTGGTCAGACAGTTGAAGTACAAGATCACTGTAGGTAATTTCAAACTGAGATAGTTTGTTCTATTATGTATTTAACCACTAAGGCATTTAAAACAATGAAGTTGATGTAAAGGACTGAAAATGTTTACAGAACTTGAGTTGTGTGTAGTATTTAATTATTCTTTCATTGCTGGTAAATAATGTAGCCCTTCTCAGACCTCCAGAATATTGACAGTATGTTATTCCAACAGGAATAGCAGAAACTGCCTGAGTGTAAATAGAAAATTCTTTTTTTTTTTCCCCCAGCTGGTGTTTTAATAGTTGTTTTTTAGTGAGGGCAGCAGTTTGCAGAGTTAGATTTCAATCGTTATCTGTAAACTGCAGCTTTCTTTCATCTCAAAATATGCTCTTAATCACATTAGGGCACAGAGCTGCTCTTTGCCTGAGTGAGTGTCCAGAGACCCCTACCATGGGTCAGGTCAGGAGAAGCTTGAGTTGACTTATTGTGACTGAGCACTGCAGACATCTTCAGAAAAGCTGTTAAAAGATAACTTTTGAAAACGAGACAAAACAAATGGAACTGTTGTATGTAAGTAAATAATATCTATATCATAAAATCTGATGGGGACCATAAGGAAGGGGAAGAATGTTCCAAGTTAAGCAGCTGCTCTTTACTCTGGGATGCCA
The DNA here is from genome assembly GCA_013396955.1 of Regulus satrapa. Classification (NCBI taxonomy): domain Eukaryota; kingdom Metazoa; phylum Chordata; class Aves; order Passeriformes; family Regulidae; genus Regulus; species Regulus satrapa. The sequence goes on along the minus strand of VWZN01016282.1, from coordinate 1,051,404 downwards.
GCACTAGTCTTTCATATCAGTCCACATATCCTGTTTCCAGTCAGGGCATTGTCTTCTTTCTTCCCCTGATTTGCACCAAACTTTCCCTTATTTCCCAACTGTCTTTTGACTCCTAGCTAGCAAATAAAAATCCACGAGGAGGGAAAATCTGTCCACAGCAGGAAGGCTGTGGAAGAATTGCTTTTGGGGAGTTTGTTACCATCTTTTTGTTGCACAGAAATGCATGTTTTCCAAAATGTTTAAACTGAGCTGTTGACAGATCAGTTTTGTTTTTGGCATGACAAGTGGTTCATTATGGCAAAGTCCATTACCTCTGTTTTATTATTCTTTTATTAAGGAAGTACTTGCTGTACTTTAAGTGCTGCATAAATATATGTTGGCTCTTTCATTGCTGTGTGTTTGACAGGTTTGCCCCATTTCCTCCAGTTATAAAGGAGTTCCTCCCTTCTGCTCACTGCTCTGGGGCCCAGCAGGCAAAGGAAATGTTTTGTATTTTTGTCTCAGAGCTAGAGGAGTGATTTAACTGCGTTTGAGTTCCTTCCAGGATGTGTGCTGCAGGGCAAGCGTGGCAACACACGTGCATTTTTTGTGAGGTGGCAGTCTGTGTTTTCTCAAGTTTGTAGAGTAAGTTTAGATACACAGGGCAGCTTCAGACGTACAGAGGAAGGATTGTACTGTTCAGTAAAAAATATTCTTTGGCACATATGTACATTTTATGTCTCCTGTTCATTTTCTAGCAAACATTAAAAACCCCCACTTCTTTAAATCTGTACAATTTGTTACTACAAAATCTGTCATGTTTGCTGTAGCTAAGAGAATATAGATTTTTTTGGTTAAAATAAATGCTTTGGTTTTAAATCCAGCTATGGATTTTCAGACACACTGTCCCCAGCTTGCTAGGGTGTTTTATCTACAATGGGAAAACTGGAGAGACTGCAAAATTTAGTCTGCCTGTATTTACTCTGGAGTTCTTTTTAGAGAAAGATGAGATGATGATGCATAATTTTGGAGCTTGCCTTTACACAATATGGCTTTCCTGAGAGTTACATTTTATATTTTTCGTGCTAGTTTTCTTCCATGCTTTATGTCAGTTCTAACAGGCATTTCTATGGTTTCTCTTTAGAGAATATTCTGGGGAATTGAGTGATTTACTTGTTTGTGCATATTGTTTGGAAAGAGAGTGTAGGGAGCTGGCTTTTGAAAAGGATGTGATAATATGAGAACAGCTTGGCTATCTTTCCACCTCTACTGTACTCAAGTCTTTGACAAAGAGAGTTTCTTAGTCCTTTGTCTCCTTCCAGAAAATTTTCTTAGAAATCCTGGAGAGAAAATGCATATGCATGCTCGTTACAGAAATGAGAAAGTAATTGTGGCTGAAAAATGAAACAGTTTATTAGTTAATAATATTGAGCATGGCCAAAGTAGTGGGAATTACAGTGGGTGATTGTTTTTCTGATAGTGGGAATAATTTAAGAAATGAAGGGGAGAGCCATGGGAATATTGCTTCTGCTGTAGGCATGAAGGGGTGGGTAATGGGGAAGGCTCTGGAAAAAAACCTGTCAGATTTCTTTTACATATGTAATTTCACATTAAAGATGTCATGAGTATTGAACTTCATTGAAAACACGAGCCTCAACCCCTTAAATTTTTCCATCACACCAGTGTGTTTTGAATTACTGAAGGCTGGGATTTCCTTCCCAGTCACTTGACATGATATTCTGCAATCTTTTAAACTTTTTCAATCTCAGTCTGAAAACATGACAGATGAGAGTGGTGGTGTCTTCAAGATAAGTACAGCATTCTAAAATAGTACAGTTGTGAAAATACTAATTTTTTCGCACTAAGAATAAAAAATGGGTCTGTGTGTGGTGTTTATATGAGTAACATGCCCTCAAACTATTTGTACAGGTCCACTAAAGAGAACAGATTCTAGAATGTTGGTCATATTTATTATTTCAGAAGAAATGATATTGTAGCATGTGGTGTAATTGTAGAAAGTAAAATTATTTATATGGGTTAGCACTTAATGGGTGGTTGTAAAGTTTTTTTGGGTTTGGCCTAATCTTTGTATCTAATGATTTAAGAGTTAAGACACTTGAAACCCCCGACAAAGGGCCTTTTTTCATCGTTCTTCTACTATATAGGAAATCTGGTGCATTGTTTTAACAAATAGATCAGCACTGCTGAAAAACAGGCGTTCTGAGAAACAGAATTGTTATGTGTCAAATTTGAGCTTACTGGTGCCGTAACTGCAATGCACTGGAAGACCCATTTCGATGCACCACCTAATCCCTCTTCCAGTGACCCAACCCCTCATGTGCAATGCGTGTAATTTATGCCTCGATGTGCAGACAGCATTTGGTAACTGCAGTTTATTGTATACGCTTATGTAATAGATGTGCTTTGAACTGATGGCTTAATCAACAAGAATCTCTTCTCTCGGTGAAGACCCTGGCAGAGGTTTTGCCAATCTGCAGTATATAAACCTGCAGAGTTTTTGACGTAGTGCTTTCTGCCAGGCCTTAGCAGAGGCTTTTTTTCTATAGAGCAATAAATCAGGAATGCTCTGCACTTAAGCTCTGTTCACTTAACTGAAAGATGGTCCAGGTAGGATGCTGCTAGCTCAGTGCTTTGGTAGAGTTGTGGCCAAAACCAAATGATGTTTGCTTATTTCTTTAAGTTCCACACCCTCTCTTAAAACATACCCTTGAAGGACTTCACTATTAGCTGAGTCATGTTCAGTTTTTAAATTTCACTTAGCCATGTCTAATTTGAGTCCATGTGCACAAGAGGCAGAGTTAAGGTGCCAAACCTTTCCTCCTTCGGTAACATTGCTCCTCGCTGGAACTTGTTCTTGAAGGCATTATCTTCTGAGTTGCTTTTCTGTCACTTGCATACACTAGTGTTGCTTTGGTGTTTTTCATCCATGACAAGAGCTTAAAATTAGGATCTTGCTGTGTTCCTGGTTGAGCCTATTAGACGGCTTATAAAATCAGCCCATTTACTTGTGAGAAACTGCTGAGTGGAGAAGTGCAAGAGGCACAAAGAAATTAACCCTAAACACGTGGGAAGCAAAGTATAATAGAATTATTAATAAAACCTGGAATTGTTTCTTTTTTTGCTTCTCTTTATTCTCATGTGTTTTTCAGAGCGCTTAGTTATAAATGCCTTTTCCCAAATGTTATTATTTCAACATATCTTTGTTTTTTGTTGGCTTCTTTTTTTTTTTGCAGTTATTCCCACAACCTTTTGCTATTTGGATGGCCAAAAACCTTCTTGCTCAGATTTAACTCCAAATTTTAGTTTTACCTGCTGGTTTAAATATAATAAAAGTTACGTGAGGAAGAAGCAATTGCTGAATATTTTAATGGTATGATTTGACCCATCCAAAAGCAGCCATGTTGAAAATAAAATTAGAATTTGCTAAAAACAAATTAAAATTAAAAAAAGCCCCAAATCCAAAAAACTCATCCCCCTCCCAATAACCCTAATAGTCTTTCAGAAGCAAAAAAAGCCTTGTGCTCTGATTACAATTTGAATATTTGTTTAAATACTTAACTATTACTCCAAAGACCTCAGAGGATTAAAAAGGATGGTGTATGTGGATGTGTATCATTGATCACTCCTAGGTCTGTGCAGTCCTGGAGTGTCAGGGAAAAGGTGACACTTTAATTTAATTTACTTTAAATTAAAGTAAATTTTAATTTACTTCTGTGGAGTTTATTTCTTTGCTAAACTCTGTATTGCTTTATTTGTAGCAATGTCAGCCCAAATGCAGTTTCCATTCCCTTTCCTCCTGTCGCAGCACCATCCTTGTCAAGGTCTTCATTCTCAGGGACCTGTTTGGTCCATGGACTGAGCTTGATGAAGTAAAAAATCTGATGGAAGAACAAGTTCTCAACCCTCCCAGATGCATCAGGACTCTTATTGTTTTCCCAACAGCCCCACGCATTCCTGTGCTATCGGAGTATATGGTTGGAAAGGCCCTAGGAACACTTCTAAACAATGGGAGATCTTGAAACCTGCTGGTTCTACTACTTGGGTGGAGAGCCCGTGTCCTCTGTGTTGCTGGGTAATCGTGAATACTTGTTTGGAAAAAAATAAAAGTCTGCTGGACTGTTCACAAAGATCTTGTCAATTCTTGTGGGATGTTTATTTTGAAGAATTGTAGTTCAGGTTTTCAGGGCAGGCAAACAATAACAAGTGTTAGGTCTGCACATGGCCAGAAGTCAAATGTAGATCTGCCATGTTTTCTAGCAGAGCAAGATTTCAGCTCTGACTTCCAGTGCTGTTAGACCTGAGCTGCCAGGAGAGAACAGGAGGTCCTGAGGAGCTTACCTGAGATTACTGTGAAACTTAAGGTACTGAGCTGAGCGGGACCAAGCAGTGGCACGGGTTGCCCAGAGCCCTTGGGAGTCTCCATCCTTGGAGAGATGTAAAAGCCACCTGGAAGCCCCACAGTCCTGAGCAGGGTGCTCTAGGTGACCCTGCTTGAGTAGAAGGGTTGGAGGAGAGACCTCCAGAGGTCTCTTCAGTCTCAAATATTCTGTGATACTGTGATACTTGTGAATTCCGCCCCCCCCCCCCCACGCTTGTGGCACGGGTTCCTATTT
>VWZN01016282.1:1031226-1046718 GCA_013396955.1 Regulus satrapa | reverse complement strand
CCCCCCCAAGCTTGTGGCCATGGTTGCATATTCATCAGGCTCATGTTCTTTTGTCACATGTCAGAAGCAGGGTACTACTGGCTAGCATCAAAAATCTCGCTGTTTTTTAGTATTCTGGGGATTTAAATTTATTGTTGTGATTCCATATGATGTACAGCTTCATATGGAAAAACTTCATTAGTTTTTCAGTTTGGTTGAGAATATGTTAATCCATTTTGTTCCCATTATATGTTGCCATTGGATAATAATGGCTTGATTTAATCTGTGTGATGTTATTTTTTAGGAAATTGTCTTCACTGTGGAAAGCTGATGTGATATTATGGTAAACCAAAGCCTGCTTTGTCTGGCTTGACGTTTTACATCGGGCTGGTTTCTGTATTGGCTGATGTGTATGGAGGGATAGGAAAGGAATTCACTTTGGTTTTGAGTGTAGGTGCATTGGAAAAGCATTGTTGATTAATGCCATGCATTCCAGATAGGTTTTTCAGCTTTCAGTACTCAGTTGAAATTTCAAGACGTTTAGGAGAGAGTGAAATAGGGTATATTTGTCTGTAAAGATAGATTCATTATGTTATTTTTTTCCCAGCTTCCAGCTACTGATCTACTCAACCGCCAGGTGCAAGCTGCCACTGATGTCTGATACTTAATAAGCATTTGCTGCTAATCAGCTACTGCAGAATGCAGCTAGGGCCAGACAGCAGTGACAGCATAGCAGCAGCTGATCAGAAGTCCTGGAGGTAACTGGTTTCCTCCTGAGAGGGGAGCAGAAGTAGAGCCAGTTAGTTGCCTGATGGTAGCTGTGATCTGAGACACTGATTTTCTGTGGATAACAGTGGTGGCTTTTTAGTTCCAGCATAAACGGAGCAGCAGTGGTGTGCTCTGGAGCTGGGATCAAGTAAGGCTCTCCGTTTAAAGAATGCTGAGCAAGCTGTAGATAGTGAACTTGATCAGATGCTATTCACTAAGTTTCTGCTTACCTACCAGCTTTTGTTGATGAGATTAGGAACAGGGACACTGCTTTGCTTTGGTCTTCTCTGCTCCCCATGCCACACCTTGTCTTTGCCTTAAGAAATTCCTAAGCTAGCTGTCTCTGGGCTGCCTGGCATGCAGATGCCCTTTTGCAAAGCTATAAATTCAAACCCGCCCAAAGGAGCTCTTTAAGAGACGTCATTAGCTCAGGTAAAGTCAGTTTGACGTTCTTTGAACAGAAGTATTATGTGAGGTTGGTGGTCTGTATTCCTGTACTTCTGCTTAGAACTTGAAGTTGATCTCTGCCCATGCACGCAGGGTTTGTTTTCAAGCGCTTGCAAATGAATATTTTATTGGGTAGCTGTGGCCAGTTGCTGCAGGATGGCCTTTGCTGAGCTGGAAAGCGGCGTTAGCTGTGTTGGCAGAGCCCTCTGCTGGGAGCACAGCCCGTGCCAGCAGCAGTCGGTCCTGCGGCCAGTGCCACCCGCTTCTCCCAAATGCCGTCAGCCAGACCCCTCTGGGCTCTGGGCTATCCCACCAGCTGGCTGCTGGAATGGCCAAAGGGTTCCTCTTCAGCCCACAGAGCCCGTGGAGCTCACTTGACCTTTTCAAAAAGTTTTTTATCAAACCCAGTGGTGTGCTGTTAGTGCTTATATGATTTCAGGTTCTGATTTGAAAAATAACAGTGGCTCTTTGAGAGTAACAAAATTAGCCAATTACAAGATAATATTTTCCCAATCCTAATCAGTGTGGGAGAACCATGATAAATTTCAAGAATTGCATGTATGAATTCTAACCCTGTCTATAAATACCTTTTTTTTAAAAAAGTACTGCTTACTAAAACTAATGGATCTAATTAGGCAAACAGAGGGACATTTCTAAATCAAGAACCCACCTTTCCTTTTTCATTGGACAGTAATGCTTCTGCTGATGAAAGTATTAGAGAAAATGGCTTTTGTGTGATAAAGTACCAAATTACTGAGCATGAAGGAAAACTGCTATTATACTTCTCTAACCTAGTATGTTCAAAAGCCTGGTTAGGACTACTAGATGCATTGTCAAACAAGAATGTGCAAAGAGGTATTTTAATCTGGTTAGGTCTCTAAAGTGTTGATACAATACAGGCCAATAACTCTACTGCAGGAAATCCAGCTGTTTGAGATTGTTGCACAAACAATGCAGTAGTAATAAAGAGTCTTTTTTTCTTCCTCACATGCTGGCTAGAGCTTTTCACTTACCATTGATTTGAAACACTCACTACTGTGCCCAATATTTTATCTTCATTAAAATAAAAAAAGAGGAACATGTACCATGGCTTAGAAAAGGCTGTTGCCTGTGGTGGACAGGCCCCCCTTCTTATGAAGCTGGAGAGTGATGGGAAGTCAAAGGCAATTATATTTCTGTGTCATTTGATTTGTCTCATGATGAAGCTTTCCTTAACATAGGCATAAATTCTTTCAGAAGCCAGATTAACCTTCTTGGCCTATATTTGAAATAACCAGTTCCACCTTTGCTTTGAACTTACCTGCTCCGTTGCTGGAGTTCAGCAGCACAGAACGGCTCTGTTAGGAGACCCATCCTGTGAGGGGCATGATGGAACTCCTTGCTGCGGATTGTTGTGAATTCCCAAAGCTGAATATCACTCAGAAAACAATTAACCTGTGAAAGGAAGAATCACCAGTATGATGAGATGTAGATCTGATGTGGAAAATTCCTTGTCTACATCCAAGGGAATGGGCAGGAAGTGCATGGCTGGGTGTACTCACCCCCCTCCTCCTTACCTTGTATGAAGGCAGGATGCTGAAATAAAAGGGACTCCTTAAGGAAAGGGCTGGTTTTGTTGTGGCTTCTGTCACCCTCGGCTCTTAGCTGGAGGAGCCGTGGTGGGGGGAGGACCCAGCTTTTTGTGATGGATGGGGACTCGGGCTCTCCTCCTGCACCTTACAGCTATTCTTTAAGGGATGTTTTCAGATGAACCTTCCATCTTACCTGCCGTCTCATCTGGCATTTTCCATGGCCCAGTGCCTTTCCTCACCTGGAATGAGAGTTTCACTGGAGGCTTATTACAATTACACATAGGAGGCAGCACAAAGGGGTTTTTTTGGCCTTTCATGACAGCTTCTTCTTCCTATTTTTCTTATAGCATTGTGGTTAGAGGCTTTAATTCTCTTGACAGATGGTATACAGTATGTTTTTCAAACCCTCTCTCTACCTTTTGGGTCTAGGATGCGCTCTGTTTTGTGACTGCATAAAGCTGCTAAAAAGCTATTTTTCTGATTTCTGAATTGAAATTCCATTCCATTTGTATTGCACAATGTCATCGTGATTCAGCTTTGTAGAATACTGTCTTATTTCCATAGGTTATCTTGTCCCATGCTCTTTTTAAAATACTAACATGCAATTTTAATCCAGTGCTGCAGCAACCCTTGTGAGTCGTCTGTTTTAACTCGGGACTTCAAATGTAAACGTTGCTTTAACATTATTCATGGTTATCTCTAATCTCAGAGTCTCGTAGCAAAATCTGTTGCAGAGTTCATCCTCTTTTGTCTGTGCTTTTTAATTCAAACGTGTATTTTGTTGGAAAGTGGCTGATGATATAATACCTGGATTTTTTAAAAAATTAATCCCTGCTCTTCTAAAGAACTTAGTGAAGTGTAATATTACCATTCAAATAGGCAGGTGAGAGCCTTGGAGATCGGTAATTTGTACCTTTTCAAAAGCCGCACTGCCTTGCTTTGTCTTGGAATTTATTATGCTTCCCAAGTATAATGTGACATACTGAATAGGGCAGGGGGGTGGGGACATTGTCTTCAGCTGACATGCTGTTATCAGCGGGACTGTGTTTCTGGACACAAGATTTCGCAGTCATTGGTTGTCCAAAGAAAGCCTTTCCATCTGAGGATTGGACAAGAAGATGCGTCAATTTGCTGCCCGTCTCCAAGGTACTGGTGATGCTGCCTCCACAAGCTGGCTAACGTCACAGCTCCATCACCCAGCGGGGTGTGGGCTTTTTTCTCCTCTTCTCTGTTTTAATTCTGTATTTGCTTCCTACTGCATTTCTTAATCTGTCTTCTGCCAAATGCTAACAGCATGATATTTTGCAATCATTTAGGTGAATACAAGAAGGACGAACTCCTGGAAGCTGCTAGGTGAGTGCTGCTTAGAATATAAAACATATTTTGGGGGTGGAAGCAGGCGAGGAAAAGGGGTTTTTAAAATAGTACTGTTTTGTCATTGCCTTTGCATGAAATGCTGCAAGCAAACCACTTAATTAGCATAAATCTCTTCAGACTTTAGTCTGGTACAAATGTAAAAGCCTGTTTATGTAATTGAAATCCCCCACTATGGTGGTTATAAGGTTAATATTGAGTTTTTGCTTTAAGCTGCTTAAATCCTCTTTATTGTTTTGTGACTGTTCTTTTTAGGGGCAATTTAAATATTGGAATATTTCTTTTCTCTGGGTTTTTACTGCTACTGTGGAATGTATTTTGAAAATAGGTTTTATCAGAACAGAGCATAAGGGTGCCTATACAAAAGGTGTAAAGTTCAATTGTATATTGCAAAGGTGCTTTTCATCCTTCCTTCTGACTGCACAAGACCATTTCATATAGACCGTTAACCCTTGTAAAAAAAATTCTGGGTATTGGTATATAGTTGTTTCAAATGTTATGGGCCATATGCTATGAAAATACGTTAAATTCAGAACATTTATTTTGAAAAATAGCTTTCAGAGGACCTGTAAAATTAGAAAAAGGAAATAGGAGGTTAAGGAGAGAAATTGAGGTGATTTTTGTATGATCTTTTGCAACACGTTTAATGGCAAGTGTAGTATTCTTTTCTGTATTTTCCCTTGGTTTCGAAATGTTCAGAAGATTCTTAAGCCATCCAGCATTCTCCCTTCCACAGTACAAATTTCAATATACTATACTTTGCAAAATACTTGCTAAGGAGATGGATATCAAAGAGCTCTGCCCTTTTCCCTTCTCCCCATTTGCAGGAGTGGTAATGAAGAAAAGCTGATGGCTTTATTGACTCCTTTAAATGTGAACTGCCATGCAAGCGATGGGCGTAAGGTAAGTTAATACCTGCTTTATATTTCAATTATTTAAGAAAGGCAAATTTAAGCACACTGGTAGGCATAGATGTATAAACCAAGAGAATCTATGTGGGGGGGAACCTCTGATGCCTTTTCACCATAAAATTGGATGCTGTTATACTTGACACAGGCAGTTGTGACAGATTAAGTCGGCAGGTGTGGATCTTGTGCGTGCTTTTTAAATGTCAAACCCTGGTTTACATGTAAAAGAAACTTTAGGACCTTTTGCAAAAAAAAAAACAAAACCAAAATGTACTGTTGCAGATGGATAAAATGACTAAGGGAAGAAAGTTATTATTTGCATTTGAACATTGTCTGGGTGAGGTGCTTGGTATTCAGCTTAGCTCCTACTGCTGCCACGTAGACTGGCGCTGTATTGCTACGTTTAACGCCTTCTGCATTTTCTTAAATTTGACATTATTGTTTTGACTTTCTCTGGCAGAGATGTTTGAATGAGTTAAATTAAGAATTAGGCTGAAGCTGGAGGAGGGAAGAACATACGGAGTGAGAAGTAGATCCTCTGATTTTTGATGTTTTAGACTTTGAGATGATAGTCTGTCTAGACTGTTGATATAGAAAGGTTGGGGTTTTTATTTTTGGTTTGATTTGTTGGTTTGTTTGTTTGGTATTTTTTAACTGTGTACCAGAATGTTTTTAATATGCGTCTGTTGAAGTCTTTCACCTGTAACAGTACATCTCATTTTTTGGAGAGAAAAGCATGGGAGTGTTTTCTTGTGTAGTTTATTTATTTTTGATGGAGGGTGTTAGAGCATAGTATAAACATCTGCCCATCCTGGACCTGTTGTGGAACAGCCCAGTTCCACTGAAATCAGTGAAGATAGGCCAGTTTACACTTACTTTTGATTAAAAGGTATGTTGTTGCTGAATATAAAAAATACAGCTCCATTGTACAAAAATCCCTGGTTTTCATACACATTTTAAAATGTTTCTAAATTGTTATGTCTACCATACATGCTATGAGACAGAAAACGCAGCCAGTTTTTGTCTTATTTACATTTATTGCTGATTGAAAGTTGATGCATCTTCAAGGTTTTGAAAGCAATTGATTTTATGAACTGAGGACAGGCAATTCAACAAAACCTTTATTTAATTTAGCAGTGTAGGAACTGATTAAACACTCTCCACATTTTAAAGATTAAACATATTGCCCATATTTCTTGGATTTCCTTTTCTTTTCTTAGGACTTTGCTGTTCAAGCAAAAGTGTATTTAGGTATTAATAGTGCCCTGTGCTGTAATTAACTGGGGTGGTGTACAGCAGTGCATTACTGAGTGATTGAGCCCCCATCAATGTTGATCTAAGGCCAAATGCAGAGTTATCATTTCTGTCGGAAAGGCGAGGAATAAGCCCTTGCAGATGGTTTCTTGAACATTCATCACTTCAAAGTAGAATTTGCTTTTAAATTACAAAGCTTTTAAAATTCATATTGAGATAGCAGAAAGTATTTATGTATTATTTCAGCCTCTGAATTAGTTAGAAAATTTATGCCCAAAGCTTGGAAAGCATATTGCAGTTAAAGTTTCTGTGTGTGCACACTTTGAAAATTTGGTTGGTTAGTTCATTGTTGGTAAGTGCACTGGTTTTTGAAACTCATTTTAAGATGCCTTGCCGTTGATATTGATTAGCTTTTTTAAAATTATGTCTACCAGATATATTTTTTCTACCACCACATAGGTACAGGCTGTGGAAGGTTTACTAACGCTTTGTAATAAGCAGACTGTTAGGTCTATAATTTGTAAAGCAAAGCTTTCAGGTCCTGTCCTAGTGCAAGATCACTCGGGGTTGATAATTTTAAGCTGTGCTGCAAATTAAGTGAGCTTGTAAATGGAAGTCTCCACTGGTGTGGCTGCCTCCAGTTGATCTGTGGTGATTTACAGTAGTGGAGAATTTGTCCATTTTGAAAGTCACTTTTTGCATTCCTTGAATTAATTGCTTTTAGTAATTATTTTCTTGCAGATCTTCTGAGCATTCAAGCCTCAAACTTAGGACAGTGTAAGGCCACGGTTTGAATGCAGCTCCCAGGGCCAGGAATGCAGACTCTGGGGATTGGCCTGAGATTCTGGGCATCACGCTTACTCTGCAGTACAGCTGTACCCACAGACTCTTTCTTCAGTCTGCTTACCTCGATTTCCTTGATTTTCTGAGATGTCCACTGATAAGGGAACACCTAGCTATGTGGGTGAAGAAAGTGAGTTCCAGTACTGAATGGGTAATTTTTTTTTCTGCATTAGCAGATGGTGGTAATTTTTTTTCTCCATACTTTAGGGTGCAACTGTATACACTTTACTTTTCTCCCTTAGCGATTTTTCTGTGTCCCATGCATACTAACATCTGGGGTTCTGGATTTCTCACCACACGTGCTGTGAAGTTGTGCTTTATAGAATGTTGAAAGGGGTAGAAAACTCTTGACAGTATCTTGCTGGTTTGAAACCAGCTAAGGTTGGAAATAAAAAAGATTTATTGCATTCTGGGTGCTGCTTGTAGCCTTTTTGAAAAGTATTGACAGCCAGAGTCTGATTTCCTACTGGACAGCATTCCATGATTCTAAAACAGTTACATTTGGTGCTGATAACCATTGTCCCATCTGTTGATTTAGGATAGAGGTCAAGACAAATAGGAATGAAAACTGAACTTCCTTCTTCCCCTCCAAAGTCACAGTTTAGGTAGGTTATGGTCACTGTAGAGATGTTCACATTACATTACCGAGGCTTTCAAGCTGTTGCCTGAAGAGGGAATATATTAATGTATTCTGTGTGGCTACTCTTGCCCTTTTTTCTGGAGGGAAAAATGAAGAAGTGTGCAAAACAAAAAGCCGTTTTATACATTGACTAAAGCATTTTATACAGTGACTAAAGCATTCCTGCATATCGAAGATCGTGGTAGGTTTTTTAGGTTTTGATGACCAAAGAAAATGAGCAATAATATCTCAGAAACTTCAATTTCACTGAGCTAGGTAATGATTGATTTTTGTGCAAGTACTGGCTTATGTGCCTATTGAGTGTATATCAGGGCACAAATAATGAGCTACACAGTGCAGACCTATATGGTACTGTGTAAGAAATGAGTATTACATAAGGATAAATGTCACAAAACCTTGCATAAAAGAAACTGTCTGATTTGTTTACTTTTTAAAAAGCAGTGCTTGAGCTGAAATATAATAGTGATTTTTCATGGCAATTAGTCTTGCTTGGATTTTTTTTTTTTTCCCTCCCCAACAGGAGCCTGAAAACTTGCACAATTGTTAGGATGCGGTGTTGTGTGTATGGCAGCATTTACATGTTGCATCACTTCTATTCAGGTTGCCTTGCAAAATACCAAGTAGAACTTAGACACAATGCCCAGCACCTGCGTATTTCTGCAGGTCTGAAATTTCCCTGCATCCTGCCTGTGAGTTCTGCTGGTCTCCTTGGTCTTTATGTTATCTATGGAAGCAGTGACTTCTGGAAGGCAAGTCTGTGATGTTGGCGTTAGCACCAATTCAGATGGTACTGAATTTCACACTATTAAGAAGCCAAGGCATCTATTTGTGTGTTTATCTATGTAAAGGTGTGTAGGCTTTAGAGCCCCTGCTATTTTCCCTCAGATGTTTCTCTCTGGGGTTGTCTTTTTCAAGACTTAATTTTGAGTGGATTTTTAAAAATATTTTTTGACTGTTTTAAATTAGCAGGTTCCTCTCTGCTGCTGAAAATTAAAGCTGTATTACTTAGTCATGGGGGCAGGATTTCTGACTTGTTACAACAGTCACTGCTTTGCTATATCAGTGGCAAGAGACAGGTCTGAAATCACACATACAATGGCTGCAGGTTGAGTAGAAGCTCTTAGTCCACTCATTTCCTTCAAAAAGCTGTTGTGAGCACTTGAAAGCTGTTTAAGGAAGAAATTATGTTGCCTCCATTTTAAAAATGCAGAAGTATTTGAGCTGATAAGAAAACATTGGTTTCAGCAATTCAGATAAGAACCCTTTTCTACAAGACACTTCCCACATGACTAATCATAGCTTTCCAAGGTGATCTGCATCCAGCTGACATGGTGGCTGCTAGCAGTGGGAGGTTGGATTTTTGTTTAAAGCTGGATTTTCGGTTGTACATAATATCCTCCTCCTGTACTGCATTATACACGCTCAGATCATGCTGGCACCAAAATACTCAGGTGTTGGTTGAACAAAACCTTTTCTTATGCAAGGGAATCAAACTCCTCTGGCTAGGAGTTACCCAAAAAACAGTTTATCTGGCGGTCTTCTCAAAGTACATCTGTTGAAGTAGAGCAAATGTCTAGTATTTTGGGTTCCTAGGCCCATAGAAAAATTATTAACTGAAAAATAAAATGCTTGTTTTGTACTTTGAAGTAAAGTTTCTGTTGCAGCTGCATTTTGTATTTACATTTTGTATCAACCATATGAAAAGCAGAATACAATGGCATTACCTTTGACAACGTGGTCTCAGGTATTAGTGCAACTTGAGGCAGGAACTGCTAGCAGAAGGCAGCACAGAATGCAACTCCTCCACAGCTACATTGTTTTCTGTCCTGCACCTTCCCTCCCTCTTTCCTTCCCTGGTGAATCAGAGATCCTGCAAACAGCACACTTCAGTTTCTCCTTGCACAGGACCATCCAGTACTGTGGATAATGTAGTGATCCCATGGGGAAAAAATAGGCAAGTAATTAAAATGCCATTTCTATTATGCACGTGGTCCTACCTCACTTATTTGCTCTGTTGTTTTCTGACTTGTAGTGTCCTTTTCTTTGTGTATTCCCAGTTTTCAGTCCTTACGAGCTCCCAGTACGAGTCTTCGGTATTTTGCTTCTACAATGCCTTTGTTGTTACATCTTTCCAAACCAGCTGTAGACAACCCTGGATCCAAAATACCCATAACAGGTCTTTTCATTAAACTTTGTGAGCCACAGGAGACATACTTGGCTCTTGGGTTTGACTGAGGCTGTCGCTTCAGCCCGTTCTTTCCTGCCATAGTGGTGTTGGCTTTTCTCGTGCGTGGCATCATTCCTGTTCATTGGCACAGGGCTCAGATGTAAGAACTCCAAGTCTCAGAAGGTCTGCAATGCAGTGCTGAGTAGCAGCATCCTTGGCCTTAGGTAACCACTGCAAAAGATCTTGAGAACAAGTGCCCCTCAGCTTTTGCTATGGGACATCCCTGATACCAAGCAGCATTCGGTCGGATGAAATTGCAGATTTTTTTCTCTTATTTCCTCTGCTTCTTTCTCTCTATTAAGAGAACAGCCTGTAAACAAAGAGCTGGTAAGGAGAAATTAATTTCTAACATGATCAGGTGAGTTATGTTTCCTCTTAGCACAGATTGTTGAATTTGCTGCTGGTAAGTAAATTTGGCAACCCCTGTTCCAGAACTCTGGTTGTTTGCAGCCATTTTCAAGAAAAATCCTGCAATTGGAAAGAAAATTGTTATACCTTCCAATTTCTGAGTCTGTGTGGAACAATCGATCCACATTTTCACAAGCTTTCCCTTTACGGTTATTAAGCCTACAGACTTGGGTAGAGTTTAAATTCCCTTGTAATATTCTTGGCTCTAGGAGCTGGGGGTTGAAGAAAAATGCCACGTACTGCAAGATGGGAACACATTGTGTGCTAGTGAAACTGTAAACCTTCACAATTGTGTGCATTCTTCTTGTGATGTGGAATAAAAATCAAAACTAATACCACATAAATCCAAGGAACTGTTTGTTCTGTAAAATCTATGTCATAGCAATTATATTCAGATGGGTGTGGAATATATTTTGGAAGAAACTGTTTCACATAGAATAAAAAAAGTTGTTTGAGTATTGGGAAAATTTACTTTTCTACAGACAAAAGCTGTTTATTTGAGCAAAAGACTTGTGAACAGATAGCCAATGTAAGCCTTGTCATGCCCAAGGGTATATCTGAATGTCAGTGTGGAATTAACACGCTTGGAGTTTTTTTTTGTCACATATATTACCTAGTTTCACAATTTGCATTTTATCTTTCTCAAAGTTTTATGAACTCTTCTGCTGGTATACGTAGTTTGTTTGTGTGGCTTGTAAATACAGTCTCTACTCTTAAGACTTATCTACCACAAAAAAATAACTAACTAATGCAAAGGAAACATACAGAATAACAGTTAACTCTGTATTATTCTTGGTTCAGAATGAGGACCTTCTTCATAAATCTAAAAAAATTAAAAGATTACAAATTGTTTAATGAAATGTCATTTTGTTTCAGAAAAAAAGACAGCTCCACAAATCCAAAACAGTTATTTTCAGAATAACTGGGTAGACAAGCCCTTGCTAAATCTGCTCACTTGCTGAGTACTAGCATAAATATCAGTCAGATTTTGATGAAGTGCTGTAGACTCAGTTTTGTGGGTGGGGAATGTGCAGATTTTGGCTTCTGCATTTGTAGTCGTGCAGAGATTCGCCGGAAGTTTCCTGATGTGCAATTACAGCACTGTGGAACTGCAGTGA
This sequence comes from Regulus satrapa, assembly GCA_013396955.1. Lineage (NCBI taxonomy): Eukaryota > Metazoa > Chordata > Aves > Passeriformes > Regulidae > Regulus > Regulus satrapa. The sequence continues at coordinate 1,035,181 of VWZN01016282.1, read as the reverse complement.
TCAAAATAAGCGATAACCACGCAGGCCGTCAGCTGATGTTGGCTACTGTAAAGCTGGCTCTGGCTGATGGCTTCTGGACACTGCAGTCTTTGTTGGCACTGATCTTGGACGTGTTTCATGAAACGTGTTTATCAAGGTTATATCTAGGGGTGTGAGCTGGTAGGTTGATAAAGAGAGCCACAGAATGTCCTGCTTTGGATGGGACCTTAAAGATCATCTGGCTTCAGCCTCCCTGCCATGGGCAGGGCTTCCTTTTGCTAGACCAGGTCAAATATTTGAGTCAAATATTTTAAATCAAATCCTGCATGCAAAATTGAAGGTCTTTTCTGGATTTAGTTAATGGTGTACTGTTAAAAAAAAAAAAAAAACAGTGATTCTTCTGACATTACTAGAAGATTACAGAGCATTTGTCATAAGGTTTGTGTTGTGCCTTGGGCAGAAATGCCCAATGCCGTACACGTACAAAGAACATTCAAAAATGGTCACAACTGTGTTTTGCCTTTAAAGCACCATTTTATTTGTTGTAAAAAGATAGTTCCTGGGCTTCATGCATGTTGGAAAAAGTGACGAGTTACGCACTTTCTTACACTGTGAGCCTAGCTTACTTCAGCTGCCAAGCATGGTCAAAGTCGGTAACACAAGAATCCCTCTGCAGACTTTGTATGGTACAGATGACTTGGCTTAATATCTATCCCTGGTGTCACTTAAAACCTTTTTTATCCAAAGATGATACTGTCTGAATAAAATGTAAAGCTGATCCACTTCCCTTTAAGTTTCTTTTATGCGATCTTAAATATTTTCCCTAAAACATTTCAGTGAGTATCCCTACACCTGTTATTTGAAGTGTACTCTGTCATGTCCACAAATAGAAATTGTGCACCAAAGGACTAGAAAGAAATTGTTTACTCTGTCATCATTCTCTTTGTATTGTTCTCTAAAATTCAGGAAATCTCCTTTGTTAGATCTTAATTAATGTGCTCTTCAGGAAGCCTCAAATGTGTTGAAGGCATGGAGGGTTTTTATACCTGAACTGTTTTCCCCTTGATGATTAGCTTCACACAGGAGATGACTTCCCGCATTAGGCTATTATCCATCTCTTGTCAAGAGAAAACAAGTCAAACTGGCAGATTTGGGCAGAGCTGCCATGTAATATTTTATGCTCATTAACTAAAAGCTGTGCTCTGGATTTGGCTCTAACAGCTCACAGAGCATCTAGAAGCAAGGCACTGATAATACTTCTTCTGCTGTGATCTCAGGAGTGGAGCCCTTTCCTTCACAGAGCTTGCTGAGATTACATTATGAGTTGAAATGCAGCAGCTCAGTCCAGGGATGGAGTGCATTTGACTTCTGGGTATGGTTGACTGTAGTGAATACTGTAGGTGGTATTTCCATGCTTGGTGTCACTCTCCTCTCAAAATTCCTGCATGTGAACATAAGAAGTACTGAGAAGTAAACTCATCTGCTTTCTTTTTGCTTTTTGCTTTTGAGTGGGGTATTAGTGTGCTTTGTGACCTCCCTCTGTTGTGACATCTATCATTTAGTTGTACACTGTTTCCCATCTCTGCCTGCTGAGGACCTAACATTGTCTTCCTAATAAACTACTGGTGAGGATTTAGTTTAAAAACCCATTGACTACCCCCACTCTAACCTTTATCAGTTAAGCTGTTTTATCAGTTAAACCTGTTATCAGTTCATCTCACCCTTATGCATGTGCTTGTTGACTGCTTCAGAAAACCCAAGTTGTAGATGTGGAACTTCTTTTAACAGTATTTTACTCTTCCCAAGCTGATTGTGTTTATGCAGATGTTCACTAATTCTAGCTGTTACTGTATTGTGTTTTTGCTTGTACAGACATCAAGATTACAGGCCTGTATGTAGTTCCCCAAATGCATTAATGATTGGTTTGTAACTTCCGTGTCTTCACATATCAAAATACTCTTCAGTGAAGGTCATGTACAACTAGTAATTCACCTGTTTAATTCTCCTGTGCTCTCTGGAGTGGATCCTGTTTGATCCTGGCAATTAGTTGATGTTCATTTTGGTTATGGGGATGACTCCTCCTCTTCTATGCTTAATTTCGTTTCAGACAGATCCTTTGTCAAGATTCTCCATGCTCCCAAATATGCACATGCTCACTCACCAGGATTCTGCAATAAGACTTACTGGTTTTTCTAAGATGTATACCATACCAAAACTTCCTTTAGTTCTTCACAGTGCCTTCTTGCCTGTAAGACTTCAATTTCTTGCCCCACTGAACTGGCTGGTGCATTTTGTGCTCCTACTGGGTTGCAAGAAGTTATGTCTGGTTTGAATTAATTTCATTAGTTAGTTCTTAAACTATTTTTGCCTGTCTGCTTGTATTTTTACCTCTAAACCACTGGAGTTTATGGTCCTTGTGTTTTTCTCCAGCTTGTAAATTCTGCTTTTTCAATGTCCTCTTAATTCTAGTAAGCTCTTTTAGCTTGCTGTTGGTCATACTGGCTTCTTTTACTATATCAAGCCCTTCCCAATAGAAGGTATGCATTAGCAAAGCATCACTAGTGTTATCTTTGCTAGTAGGTTTTATGCTGTCTGTAAGGACATAATTTTCTTACCCACCAATTCTAGGTTATTTTAAAAAACTTGCCAGTTTTTTCAAAGCTCTACTTTCTGAAGGTTGGTGCCTCATGTTGGATTATTTTAGCAAGCATTTCCCCTGTAGATAAGGTGAATCTGAGTGTGTTATAGCTGCTATTAAAGACAACTTCTACTGAAATTTTTTGCTTCAGGTGTTACTAAGTACCATCCCAGTAGTTGCATTTACCTTTGAGGTCTTCCTAGCCACTTTCTCTGTAGAAGAGTCGCTGGTAGCACCCAAACATTTCACCTCTTAGGTCACCCAAAGCCTTTGTGTTTTCTGCCCTTGCTGCCTCTGATTTCTCCCAGCACATCACTTATCACTTGCTCATACAACACCATCACTGACTTCAGAGGTTGTATGGATAATTTAGAGTGATCAATTTAGTTCTAAATGAAAAGAACTGCAAATACTTATGTGCAAAGAGAGACGTATTTACATAACCATTTCTAAAAGTATTGTTTAAGTTGACTGAGCAGGCAGCAGATGAAGCATAAAAGGGGAGGAAAATGCCAAAATAAGGCATTGTAATTTATGATGGATGTGTCATTGATGAACAAGAAAATTGAGATGATTTCATTAGTCTGTTCCAAGTAATATTATATGTGACTACTTACAAAAGAAACTTATTTCTTACAGGTGAAATTCTTTAGAATATTAATATTCTAATAACCATTGTTTTGCAGTTGGAATTACAAGATAAATTTGCTGCCATTTTCCCTGTATTTTGCAAGGCTGCTCTTCAAAGGAATGGTGAAGGCTATTTGATTGGATTATAAGTAATTTAATTCTAAAATTTGCAAATTATCACTGTAATGCAAAAAAAAAAAAAAAGGCATTTTCTGTATTTAATTGTATTAATTATGTTATATTTAATGTTTTAATTAAATTCCAAAATATAAGGTACAAACATTTATTTCATACTCAGTATTAGAGCTGAAATGCAGTCAATACACAGGAGTTGCTCATAACAGTTTATTCTGACCCCACTTTCGGTAAAGTGAGTGAAGTGAAGCCATGCTAACGGAGAGAATGGTCAAATGAAATAACTGAAGCCTGGGAGGTTTCTAGCTGGAAAGGGAAGGTGGAGGAGCAAAGTAAATGCATGAAGATGCATAGAATAAGTAGTAAAAATAAGAAGGTAGATAAAAAGAAGAGGGAAGTATAAGATTGCTAATTGGCTGTAGTAGGAGAGACATTGCTGTACACACAGACTGGGGAAGGAGAGGCTGGAGAGCAGCGCTGGGCACAGGGAGCTGGGGGTGCTGGTTCTTGGCTACTGAGTGTGAGCCATGGTGCCCTGGCAGCCAGGAGGGCCAACCCTGTCCTGGGGACATC
>VWZN01016282.1:974207-1022330 GCA_013396955.1 Regulus satrapa | reverse complement strand
AAGCATCTCCCCCCTGCCCCCCCAAGAGTCCTACAGTAAAGCTCCATATAATACCTATTTAGGTATATCCAGCATTATTTAGGCAAGTTGAAGGTATTTTTCAGCTTTCCAAAATTTCAGAATTTTGGTAGAAAATTCCAGTTCAGATGCTGTGATGAGTTTTGAACAATTTGTTTGGAATGTGTGAAAGGGATTTAAGTTGAACTTGAACATGAGACTGGAGAAGGAGGGGAAGGAAAGCAAACAAAGAAAGGAAAACCTTTCAGTACTTACCCTCTACTGAACTTTAAAAGAACCCAAACATATTTAGAAACATCTAACATCCTAGTAAGCTCCCACTTTTTTTTAGTGGCATCACATTTAGAATCAGTGTGGTGTTTTGTTTTACATTGCTATTTCTTATTTATACATAATTTATAAGTAAATAGGCTATAAATAACTGTCACTTTTCATTTAAGGGGCTAAATTAGGCTACATTGATTTTATAGGACTCTTAGGTTCTCTTCAATGAAATCAATTCAGAGAAAGTGCTTAGGAATTGTTCTGTATTTTCAAAATGGTCACCACATCTAGTCACTCCCAAAGGGAAGTCCAGCCAAGGAAGCAGCTCTTTCTCCACTGGTCTTTCACTTCCATTTTCATTCCAGTTGTGCTGGAAGAGGGAAGGGGAGGGGATGCTGCAGAAGTGACAGGCCTTGAAGCTCTCAGTCCTCTGAGATGACCATCATTTTGGAAAGGGGCAGGTTTTTTGTGTGCTCTGTGGAATGCATAGTCTCACTCTGTCTCACACACTCACCCATAAGTTGTAATTAAGAAAAGTAATGATGGGAAAAAGACTTGGAAAAATTTCCCCCAACAAGTTTTCCTCTCCTGTGACAAATGTGTAGCTGCTTCTGAAAACATCCACCTTAAAATAAGGTTTATTTAATTGCTGTCTACTGCTTGCTGTCCTATTTCTCTCTGAGTTGGTTTTGCAGTCTTGGGAATTATCCCCTGTATTTTTCATAGGTATTATGGAGTTAATTATGGTTTTTATGTATTTTGTGTACTGATCTGTTGAACCATAGCTTGCCTGTCATGCTTGGCTTGAATTAAACTCATTTTGTCCTCTGCAGTAATTGCCCATCTTGCATCTCCTTTTCGATGCATGACTTTTATTACATCTTGTGCTTGTGACTAAACCCCTGTTATTTACTTTGCTAGTGTCATTTTTAAGGATGGCCTGCAGTAATATAGCTCTGCAAAAATTACAGGGATTGTCTTAGAAGTATCTTGAACAATTAAATAGGCTATACTCTAAAAAAAATGGAGGAAAATCAGGTCATTCTACAGTTTAGAGCAGCAGTCTGAGTCTGCTTTCTGTGGATATTTGTACATCTTCCTAAAATACCCAGGAGTTACATTCATGTTATCTGGGGAGTTTTGTCTTTCACATAGCATTTTAAACAGGAGTTCCTCTTTAGGCAGAACACTGTTGAGGAAATTGAATGTGGAATGGGACTTTTCCCCCTCCTTAATAGCTTGAAGAAAGATAGCATCGAAGCCAGTTAATGGTAGATGAAACATCTGTGGCCTGTTAAGGAAAAATTAAAAAAAAAAAAACCCACAACAAAAAACCCTGCAAAAACTAAGCAACAGAACCCCAAGTTTTAAATGTGTTGTTTGAGGAATCAAATTTTCCCATTAGTTTGTAAATCCTAATTTTTAAATACTAAACTATCTAAATATTTTCACTTTAATTTGATCTTTTCATCTCAGTAGGGAGAAAATTGTTCCTCCTTTAAAAATGCTACTTTAAAAAAATATATCATTTGCTTTCTTCTTCCATGCAGTGGTCTTGTGCCTCTTCATAACGCATGTTCTTATGGACACTATGAGGTTACAGAGCTGCTGCTTAAGGTAAGCAGAAAGGAAAGTAATTACTGTTGATTTATATGTCTTAGATGAGATATGAATTGTTTATGTCAGAGTTGAAAAGTAAGATTTTATTTTTTTTTCCCCTACTAGTAACAGGTTTCAAACAACATATTGTCATTTCAGAAGCCTGCAGCTTTAGGTCTTTGATGAAACAGTATCTGTATGTTTTTCCTGTTCTAATTTCTTTGAATTGATAGTGGAGTTGAATCTTTCTGTTCAAAAATTAGCTCACACTAAATTAAATTAGAAATTAGAAATTCCAATTTTTTTTTTCCAACAGATCCAACAATATTTTTGTGTATTACTGGTATTTTTAATTCATTTTTGTGTGCGCGCGTGTTCACGCACGAGCGATTTGAACCAATTTTTACCATAAAATGAAAACCTTTAAGCTTTTTTAATTTGTTGAAGAAGATTTCTCACTAACCCAAGGCTGTTTCTGCCGTGCCAGCACGGTGCCTGCGTCAACGCCATGGACCTGTGGCAGTTCACCCCGCTGCACGAGGCCGCTTCCAAGAACCGCGTGGAGGTCTGCTCGCTGCTGCTGAGCCACGGCGCCGACCCCACCCTGGTCAACTGCCACGGCAAGAGCGCTGTGGACATGGCTCCGACGCCGGAGCTGCGGGAGAGGCTGACCTGTGAGTGCTGGCAGGGCTGAGAACGCCCGCTGGTTGGGAGGGCAGGGCCTGCTTTCCTCACGGGCCGCCTCGCGGAGGAGCTGCGGCGGTGCCGCGCGCTTTGAAGCGCCTCTGATCCAGCGTTCCTCACCTTGTACCCTTTTCTGAAGTGTACAATGGTTAAGGCACTGCTGAATCAGTGACTTTGGGGGTTTTTAAAAATGTTTAAAGTGCAGTTCAGTCGCACAGGAGGCTCTGTATTGCATTTGGAAACTTCCAGAAGGGTGGTAGCGTTGGTGTGCAACCTTAGAGGTGGAAATTCCATCACCTTCTTTTGTAATCTTTGCAATCCTTATGCTGTTTACAAACCAGTATTTCAGCTCTAATTTTAATTTGTATGCCTTTGCTTTCCCTCTTTGGGGGATCTCCTGACTCATAAAATGTAAAATATAATTAAATGAGACATATATGAAAACAGCATTATGAAGTTACAGAAAACTTCTTGAGAATTAGATTCTCTTACAAATAAATTTTTGGTTTTGTCTCTCACCTTTCCAGTATAGCAGAAGCCCCCAGTCACTAATAGTGTGATCCTGCACTACTCACAATCACAGCTAGTCAGGTTTTGGTCTAGTCACAGGGGAAGATTGTGAGATCATGTGCAGCAGAAAACTTAAGTCTAGAAAAAAAGAAGGGGACATTAGTATCTTTTAGGTACTTCTCTAGTCTGAGTCCTGGGCTAAAGCTTCTGGCTCTGAGAAAGGTTAATTTAGCATTCATTTAAATTAACAAGCAAAAAAAAAAAAAATCACTTTAAACCTCGGTTTATTTCTGTATTTAGAGTTCCTCAAAAACAATGAGGGAAGATTCATGTCCATTAATATCCACTGAAATTTGTAAACAAATGTGAGCATTATGTCAAATTTGACAGTATCTTGATCGGATAGGTTGTATTTGCATTCCAAAATATGAGTTTTTAATGTTTTTGAGTGATTTGGTCTTATACTTGGGGAATAAATTACATTATATTTGTTATTTCAAGATTTATTTGCATTTGTGTTTTGAGTAGTGCTCTGCTTACATTAAACCTGGCATTAAACAAAGGTGTGCAAGAAGAAAGCCCCTCGTTAAGAAAGTTAGGATTTCAGGCTTGCTGATGAAACAAAGATATTTATATTTTAACTGAAATGGAGATTATTTTTTTCTAGTTCCCAGGATTAGATGTAATTTTTGTTAACCTGCCTTTTGTTTGTTAATTTTAAAAGAAAGACTTTTTTTCAAATTGAAATTTATTTAAAACCAAAATGAATTAATTGCTGAGCTAAACAAGATCTGGAAGTAGCAAAATTAGTGATCTGTACATGCAAAGATATACCTGCTACCAAAACTTGTTTCATCTTTGGAGCAGACTGGCTTCACATGCTTAGCTAGTTAGCTTTCTTTAAGACCAATGGTTTAGTATTTTATATTGAAATTTTAGATATGTATTATTCTTGGTTTTGTTATTATTGTTATTTACACTTTTATAGAAATTATATATGTGTAGGCTTTACAGTGAATTATTTGTTATCCAAATACAAGGAAGTTTTTGACAAGCAACTGCAATGCTTTATTTTCTTAAGAATATCTCATAGCATTGTGCTCATTTGAACACATACATGGTTAATGTAGAAGTCACATGTCCATTTAATGTCAAATGGATGGAAGATGAAAGGGGGAAAAGCTAAAAGGATTTAACTTCCCCTTCCCTTTAGCATGTCCCTTTGGTTTCAGCAAAGCTTCTTTCATGTTGTGTGTGCCAGGTCAGCTGCCACCCAAAGACATGCAGAAGCACTCCTCTTTCCTCTTAATTGAGTATAGCTGTCTTTCTGCAGTAAGATTTATAGATGTGACATCTTGCTGAATATTAAATGTGTCTTTTTCCTCCAACAGATGAATTCAAAGGACACTCTCTACTGCAAGCAGCCAGAGAGGCAGACCTAGCCAAAGTGAAGAAGACACTTGCTTTGGAGATCATTAATTTTAAGCAGCCACAGTCGCATGAGACTGCACTGGTGAGATTGTACAGTCAATCCATTTGTTTTATGATAAATGTGCTGGTAGTCTGAAGTCAAGGAGTTTTATTTCTACACTATGAAAACACATTCATCATCTGAGATTGAGAATTTGGCATTGAACACTTTCTATACTAAAATAAAATCACCAATATAGGAAAAACATCATATAATTTACTTTATTACTTTTTGCCTTCTTTCTGGTAGGTTACAGAAGCTCTCCAGCCACTCCGCACATTTTCATTTTTCACTTCTCTTGCATTTTTTCCTATAGACCTCTTTTTTTGTTGATCTGTTGCTGTGTTTTTTATGGGGTTAGATTTTATTTTTGTAGCCCAGTGTTTCCTTCATGTTTTATGTGAGCAAACTTGGATGACAAATTTTCTTCGTAGGGTATGTAAAGCTGTGGTGAAAATAGGTGTGTACCACAGGTTTGGAATAGTATTGACAATACCATATTAGCTGTAGAAACAGGGCTCTTCTGAGACTTTCCTGGCATTATCCTGCTCTTATTTAATTGTTTAAAGAAACAGTGGAAGCAAAGAACATAGCCAGTATTCCACATGCAGTGAAGACTTTGAAGCTGAGACTGATGGTATTACTAAAACATCTATAGTTATAATACTTTATTCCAATGGAACATTTTCTTCCCAGTGGCAGGTCTCAGCTGCAGGCATGCAACTGCCTATTTAGTGTTGGAAACCTTGTGATTGTGATCAGAACACTGCGTGTTGGGTACCAAGCGTCCGTCCATATGTTCTTTTTCCTCCGTGGAGGACTCAGCATCCTCGCCTGAAGTTAGAAGCAAGATAGAGAAGAGAGGTTTATAGGCTGAAATGAGAAGGCAGTATGAAATTAGGGATGATGTTATCCTTTTCATTCTGAGTGTATCCGCTGCTGCTCTGTGGCATCTCTTCAGCTGTGCAATGATCACTTCGCAGTCCTGTGATGTTCTTTGCTGTTTTCCGCCTGCTGGTTCTGCAGAGACAGCTGGATCAAGTGGGGTATTTTAGCTCTATTGATGTTTTTGGTTCACTGTTCACTAAAGTGCTTGACTGTGATTTTTCAGTTTTTGGCTGCTATGTGTGAGATTTCTAAATCATCTCCGGTCCAAATGAAAGGACTTAGCTTCCAGGATCAGACGAGGTTATGTGTAATCTAACAGAGCTATTCCTGCCCTAAGCATGATAACATTTTCCATGAGCCACTGGGATCTCTGCTGTATTAGTCAAAGGGTCAAAGCAAACCCCTCACGTAGGTTTTAGTGTTGCTTTGAGGTATGGAAATACTTCAGGGTTTGTGTGTTTTAGGGCTTGTTTACCATATAGGCAGGAAATAGAGGAACTCTGCAAAGCTTTAAAAATGCTGCCACTCTTCAGAGCAAAAGGAGATCTTAATGTTTATTTACAAAGATTGCCTTTGCAAAAGTTGGATCTGCCCTCCTGCTTGACAGCAGTGTGGAAGCCTGAGTGAAAGTTACTTCATAATGAAGGTTGAAACTGGACAAAAGATGGTTATTGGTACTAGTGCTACCTATTAGCATTGGGTTTGGGGTCTGTCTAATTGTAAATGCTATCATTTTGCTGTTGGAGAGTTGGAGAACTCTTCCAGGAGACTTTCTGGTTTTTATGGGTTACTGGTATAAAATGTGGGTGAAGATATAAATGGAAAAATCCAAAAGGTTCTCCTGTTTCTCATAGTCTGCTATCTTGAGATGTCCAAACTTGAAATAAGCATTTCTGGACTTGATTTTAAAGCTGTGCATTCAGCCTTATCTAGAGCCATGCTGGTAATTCCAGGCTTCAGGAATGCATTGATAGGGTCACTGTTGAGAAACCAAGAGATGCCCTCAACATTTAGGACAATAGTTACACTTAGCAAAGGCTGTGTGGTCCCACAAGGGCAGGCATGAGCATTGGGAAGCCTTGTGTTGAAGGGTGTGTCTTTCTCATAGCATGGGAAAAAAGATACTCTAAGAGAAACAAACTGCCTGTTTGCCTATTCCATAATCTGTAGTTGGGTGCATAACACAAATGGCCACGAACAAGGTCAGTACACATGGGAACAGGAGAAGAAACAAATGCTCAAGTCCTGTCAATTTGACAAGTGCTGCAGAATCCTTACAAACCCCTTTGGAGACCCTCTGTGAAAAGTTAGGCTGTTTCAAACTCTCCCTTTCCCTTCTTTGTTCCTTATGTGTCAGTTTTGCCCTGATAGCTGGTTAATATAGTTGGGATCATACTGCTTTTTTTCCTAAGGGACAAATAGCTTTAAATTAAAATTGTTTTTCTGGGTAGAATAATTTAGCATTGATCACTAACAACCTGTATTTTGTTCAGTATGATTAATTTGGTTTGTAAATTCTGTAGTCTAATTTTAGCAGAATAGTTAAGGGATAAGGTAATGTATCTTTAAAGTTCTTTATCATCTGTGTAGCTGAAATATGCTTTATTTTTTTGCAGCACTGTGCTGTGGCTGCTGTACATCCGAAGAGGAAACAAGTTACAGAACTATTGCTCAGGAAAGGAGCAAATGTAAACGAGAAAAACAAAGAGTAGGTTTCTGAAATGTTTGAGTTTTCCAAAGGCCTCTGTCATACTAGGAGTGTAATAAATCACTTTTTTCCCTCCCCTCTAGTTTCATGACACCTTTACATGTCGCAGCTGAAAAAGCTCATAATGATGTCATGGAAGTTCTGCATAAACATGGAGCAAAGGTAAATATATTTGCATGTATCTTATTTAAGACAAAGGGCAAGAAGAAGGGTTATGTTGATTACATACCATGTAAGGTTTTATGATTGTTCCTGCTTTTTACTCCGTATGTCTTGTGCTTCTTGTGTTAACCTTGAAGTGTGTTTTATCTGAAAATAAGTACAGGATCCTCAGGAATCTCATTTAAAAATTACTTCTCTCCAAGTAACTGAATGCAGGCATTAGGAATCTGCCTTACTCATTTTTAATGAACCTTGATGCAATTTCTAATAAATGTGGTTATCTAGGTGCCTCACATTTCTTTTTCTTGTTTGCTTGAAAATATCCAGTGGCTGAGGGTAGTGATACTGAGTATTAGTATTCTAATACTGAGTATTCCTTAGCCCTTGCTTGCTTCTTACTCTCGTGGTCAGATTGTTTTGCTGTGCCCTTTAGCTATTGATAGGTGCTGACCTAAATAATTTGTGAGCTTCTTAGAAACACATTGTTCAGCAGGTTATTAAAGGCAGAGGAAGGTATAACCATCTTTATTTAGAATGTGGTTTAACCATCTTTCAAAATTGTTTCACAATGATCTTTCTACAAGTTTTAGCAGCAAATTTAATATTAATGATAATAATATACATGTCTACTTAATTTTCTCAGAAGCTCTTCTTGATGGATACTTTCTTTGCATTGGCAAAAACATAAAAGTTCTTCTTGTTTTTGCTTTGAATGGGGCTCAGGTGACTCTTATTAAGTCTTCCTCTTCATTCAGGGAGCTAGAAATGAAGAATTCATTGTTACACGTTATGCCCTGTTGTACTATGTTATTGCCTGTAATAACAGTCAAGTGTCACTCTTGCTGTGATAGGAGGTATGAGCAATGGATTGGTGTGCACAGTTAAGTGTTTTTGTTTCGAAACTATGAACTTTAATTTATAAGCCTGTATGAGAGCTCACTGCTAGATTTCCATTTCACTCCCATAGTACTTTAATGGCATCATAAAACAGCTTAACAACAAAACCACGGCAGAGTTGATCATATTTGAGAGTCCTCATGCACAGGTGGCTACTAAGTTTTGCCTAAGGGGCAAAGCAGGTCAAAGTTCTTGATTATAGTCATTAAAACTATTGGTTATTATTTTTCCAGATTCAGTCTTAGTAGCAAACCTGTGCACTGAAAGTAAAAAGAATTCATTTTGCCATAGAAATCTGTCAGATTCAGTTATGAGATCCCTCATAACTTTTATGGATCTGCTTTTGCACAGGAATTCAGTGATGGCATTTGGGTAGGCACTGAACTGGACGTGCTGGAGTTTCAAATGTACTGATACCAAAGTACTGCCTGCTGTGAAATACAAGGAGCTTCTGTGTGCTGCTACTGTATTCTCATTATTTAAATTAGTGCTCCCTTGAAAATCTATCTCAGTTGTAGTCAGGTTAGGAGTAAGCTCAAAGATGGCATCCTTACTAGAATGGACCAAATTTTTTTTGCCAGTAGCATGTTCTGATGATAGCTTGTAATTCTTTTATCTCCTGAAGCAGGGATTCCTAAAGCATGATCCATGAGTCACTTGTGGACTGGCTAATGGTGCTGAGTGGTGCAGTTATTTACAGAATGACACTGAGTGGTGTGTTCTGTTGTTTATTCCATCAGTAGTAGGCAGATAGAGGGGCAGAGTGATCATTAAACCTCATTCTTCATTCATATCCCATATCCTGTGTTGTTCTGAGGATAGGCCATTCACATTTATGATCTAGCAAAGCACTTAGGTGCATGGAAGGAGGCTAATCAAAGTTAATATTAAGTGCATATTTCTGTACTGCAGTGGATCAGTGTCCAAAGTTTTTTAGCTGTAAAGCAGTAAATAACACACCCATGATTTTTAATGAGAGGTAGATCGTTAAGGCTTTATGAGGCACTTTGAAGTTCTCATATGGGATATACTCAAGAGTATTAGTTAGTTAACTAGGCATATTTAATCACTCTAAAATATTTGTCTTGCTTGTATATTATCATTTGACCTCTTGCTCATGCTTTGCTTTGACTGTAGGCATTCGGTTCATCAGATACTCTTGACATTAGTATTTATTTGTTTCTGACTCTTGTGACGTGGCAGTTTTCATTCCTGAAGCATGATACAGGTTTCTTTTGTTCTGTTTGGAAATTTTTCCTTCACGTTTTCTCTTTTTGTGTCTTGAATGTCTTTACTTCACAAGATGTAATCTGATATATTAAGTTTTCTTTGATTATGTCTGGTTGTATTTTTTGCAAGAGAGGGTTCTCGTGAGCTGGTGAATCTAGTCCCCCTGCAATAGCAGCCTCCCAGTGAAGATCCCTTTGTTCTTTGAACTGCACCCTCCTGCTTTTTAAATACCTCTCTTATTTGATGCTTCCTTCAGTGAGGTATTTGCAGTGAACAAACTGATTCTTGTTAGCCTTTGTTTTGGTAGGCTAAAAGCCTCAAACATCTAATCTTCCCTCATAAAGGAACGTTGCCTTTTCCTATTCATCCTTACAACCTCTTCTCTTTACTATCACCAGAGGACATCTTGGAGTTCAGGCAGCAAGAATAGAATTCATTCCCCTGCTTCCTTCCATGATGGTACTTCCCTACCTCTATTGTGAGTGCCCAGCTGATGCATACTGGGATCAGATTTGCCTTCTCAATAAGACATGAGACAGTAGTATTCAACTCCTTCTGTAATCTTGCAGTGCACAGAGAATCTTGGTTTTGCTAATATTTTATATTTGTGCCCTTCAGCACAATTTGCCTGTGCCAAGATCATTAACACAAACAGTAAAAAAAAAATTATCCCACAACCAGCCACCAAGCAGCCCTCCCCTTTTCAAAATGTTCAGTGCTTCCATCAAACTCTATTTTTCAATATAAAATAAAATTTCCACTGTGATCTCATATCAAATGCATACTGAAGTGTGTATGAATGACACCTACCACATAGGGTTTTTTGACTTTGCAGCCATTTCTTCTGTCAAAGAAGAGGTGCTGTTAGAGCAAGCTTTAATCTCCCTTCTGGAAAGCACTACTGATTACTGAGAGAGTAACAATTTGAAAAATATGTGTAATTAGGGCTTCAAAGAAAGTAGAATTTTTTCTTCTGAAATTCCATGACAAAAGGTATTCAGCTGATCCACAAAATAACCAGCAATAATAGCTTTAGAAGACAAAGTCATATAAAGTTCTGTAGATGTAAATTAATTTGTGATTTTTTTTTTTTTAGCATCTTATAGGAAATTCTTCTGTTTTCATGAGCAGCAGCTATGTCAGACAGCAAAAGTGAATTCACATACAGTGGAGTGTGTATGTGTAGCCTTTTCTTGTTCTGTGGAGAGGGCTAAAGATTGCTTTAGGGAATTTGGGATGACGAAGGGATGGTTGGAGATCTTGGAACTGGATTTAATTATCCATAATGTTACCACTGTGTAAATTTCCTATTTGATGTACTTTAGATGATCATAAACAGGGAAGGAGTGCTTGAATAACATGTGCTTGATCATGAGACTTAATTGTACAGAAAGAACATCTGAGAACATTGATCTCTTCACTGTGGTGACCAATGACAGGACCTGAGGGAACAGCATGAAGTTGTGTCAGTGGAGGTGTGTAGGATGGATATCAGGAAAAGGTTCTTCACCCAGAGGGTGGCTGGGCACTGGAACAGGCTCCCCAGGGAAGTGGTCAGAGCACCAAGGCTGACAGAGTCTAAGAAGTGTCTGGAAAATGCCCTCAGGCACATGGTGTGAGCCTTGGGGTGTCCTGTGCAGACAGGACCCAACGATGATCCTGATGGATCCAACTCAGGATATTCTGTGATTTGTGTTGTCAAGAATTAACCTACTGGGCAGCAATTAACCATAAATTGCTTATTTTGGTGTGTCTTTCTGGCCCTTACTGATAGCACAGGCTAGGTTCCTAATTTGAGCTGGGAAGAAACCCTTGTGCCCGTGAGTTGCACATCAGCATGTCATATCTAAGCAGCACACATTCCATGGAAGCTGTTTTCATTAGCTTGAGTTTGCAGAAGTTGACTGTCAATTTAAAGAACAGGGAAAAACCTTGGGATTTCTTAGAATTTTCTTCAACAATGTTGATCATAAATATTTGTGGTTTTAAGTGCCAGTTTTTTCCTTGTTTGCCTGCCCTGTTTGTGTGAGACAGCATTTCACACCACTGCTTATTTGATGTTGAATATTCTCAAATTACCATTTGAAAAATAAAAGCAGAGCATCTTCAAAGAATCCTCGAACATAAACAATTTTTATTAGACCCATGATCAAATCTTCAAATGCCATGATTTTATCTTTGAAGATGATCAAAATCTTTAATTTAAAAAATAATTTGACGGTGGTGAACTAGTGAAAAAGTGAGTTTCATCCTGTTTTGTTGTATTTCTAGCTAGTTGAATATTTCATATGACTAAGTTCTTGTCCAAATTTATAGACACATGGGAAATTTTTGTATTCAGAAAGAAACTCAGCTTTCTGGCAGTGCAGAACTAAAGGACTAGAATATTTTCTGCACTGGTATCTTGTGCAGAGATGTCATGAATGCTCTTTAATTATGGTATGCCTCTAAAGGATACTGCAGAAGCTATTCTTCTGCAAGAGAAAAAGAGCCTTTATAAGGTCATGTCAGAGAGATAGTGTCCCTCTTCGTGATGGTGGCAGAAATGAATTCATTCCGCTCTGCTGGGAGGGTCTTGCTTTATGCATCTTTGCATAACACAGTTATTTCTGTGCATTGGAGCAACATGTTGCCAGCCTCTCATGATCATGGATTTGCAGATGTTCACCATCTATCTAGACCCACACAACAAACTGAAATGGTTTTGAATAACCTTGTTGTGTAACACCTTCACTTCCAACATTTCAGGGAGAGGTAGGATTTTCTCAGGGAACAGTAAGAATTAAAAAATTAAATTGCCTTTAAGAAGTGTAGCAGATTCTAGAGTACGATGATGAACAGCATAAAGAACTGTGTGGCCTGTTGTAATTGACTGGTTCAACTTTTCTCACTGCTTAGACACCCAAACATCCTAACTCTAATCTGAAGATTTTATGCAGAAGAGGTAATTGTGGAGCATCTGACTGGATCCTATAGGAGCTTTCAGAGTAAAAATGACCCCTTTTTTCCTGCTTTATTCTGCTTACCAAGCTTGAAATTGTCACCAATGCTTCTTCACTCCTGTGTTGATTGTTAGACAACGAGACATACTGCAAGCTTGTTGTCAGAATTAATGCAGGAGGGGAGCAGTTAGAGCACTTGCATTGCAGGGAAGGATATTGTGATATGGAACTGCTGGCAGAGCACAAGCTTCACATGTGATTTTTAGAATGTACATCTTTTAGAAAGATTTTGCAGAGAAAATGACAGTGCTTGGAAGCTGGTTCTTTTTGTGCTGCTGTTTGTAGTGTCAAGGAGCATGAGGAATATTTAGGATATTTGGTCTTGATAGAAATCCGATATGAAGTCCTGCAAAAAATCCTGAACAGATTTGAGCTGTTGAGCTGCCACGAGTGCCTGGCAGCCAAGGGAACATTGCTGTAACTGTACACTGCTCCAAGAGAGCAGCAGTGAGGAAAGGGCAAATCTCAGTAGTGTCTGACGATATGTGACCATTTCTGTTTCTCTGCTGTGTCTGTTCAGGATGGAGAAAAGGAAATTAAGAGAGAGAGAGGAAAGAATAGAAGGAAGTCTGCATTGGGAAATACTCAATAGGACAGTATCTTTCTCTGAAAACCCTTATTTAAAAACTCTTTTCATGTGATAACTGTATTCTGCTTTTACGTTGCATTTTGAGCAGTGTAATGACTGCTTTCGTGCTGAAAGGTGAAGAAATTGGGTCTAGAGCCGGTGTGCTGTACAATGAAAGCTGTCAAACCTGTCATTTTTAACTCCTTGCAGAAAACTTGTAAGATAAATCAGAGCTACAGCTTTCTGATTTCAGACTGCTTATAAAGGGGATCAGATTGATATTTATTTTTTTTTAATAAGTGCAGCTGGAATAATCTGGCTACTCAGGGTACAATTAAAGCAGTACACCTTGCATATTTCAGAGTTTGTCAGAGTTTAGACTTGAGCTTCCAATTTGAAAGGGCACATGGTTTTGGACCTGGTATTGAACATTGTTTAACCCAGGCATATGTCTTACCAGGTCTGCTTTTTATGAGACTTTAATCTCAGTTTTGTATTTCAATTTGTAGTGCTTAAGTTGATTTTCATTTAGAAGTAAGTCCTCTCGGTTTAAGCCTTATTAGAGTATATTCTTTGGTTGGTTTTAGAGAAGTGGTGGTGAGAAAACATCTGTCCCAAAGTGAACATATTCCCTATGAAATTGTCCTGTAAAGCCTAACTCTGCTCCTGAGATAAAGAGCATTTGGTGCATGCATCCCTCTGCAGCCCATGTCAGCTGCAGCCCTTTTTGTCTTAGAAGTAAGCAGGTATTTCTTCAAATGGCTGATGTTCTTCTGCCAGAAGGATTGATTGTTGGGAAAGATAATGGTTTAGAGGTGAAAGGAGACCTGGATAAGACATACGAGATGATGGCTCTGATGACTCTGACAGTGTTCTTTTCAAATGAATATTAACATTTTTTCCAGGGACATAGTATCGAATTGTGCACAGTGAATGCCTTGCTGCTACTGCTACTACAGTTTGTTCAGTGTAGGCCTGTTTGACACAGGAATTCAGTACTAAAGAATATATCACTTACAATTTTCTTTTTGGGATGAATGGAGTGTCATCAACTACTTTGCGAATCCACAAATCTCATTTCATTCTGCCTTTAGCATCACTAAACGTGTGTAGCCCCAGAGTTCTGCTTACCTCTGTGCCCTTATCAGTGGTGGAAGGTATCCGGTGTCCTGAAACAGATGAGGATCATCATCTGAACAAAATGATGGATTTGGGACATTCAGCATCTCGTTAATATTTATGACAGGAGTAAGTTTTTTATTCGAAACAAAACTTTTAGGGCAATCCCATTAGAGTGGCATGAGCTGAGTGCAGTTAGAAGAAAGCAGACCTATTCTCCTGTCTACCTTGCTGCAAGAGAGGTTTGTGATCTGAGAAATTCTTGCTCTATCAGTCTGTAAAATAATTTCAGACAGTCTTGAATCATGCTCTTATTTATTTGGTTATTCTCTGTTCTTTTTTTGTGACTTGATATTGCACTATTTGCAGGTATTTTACTTAAACTTTTTACCCTATCTGGTAGTAGATCTTTGCATAGGTAATTTCATTTAAGTTTAGTTAATGTTCATTTAGTTATAGAATACATGTCTTAACCAAAATGCTTCTTCACTGGTTTTATGGAAGGGTAGTAGAGTTTGCATGCTGCATTTTAGGTGAGAAACAGCAAGCGAAATCTTTGTTTGCTGTCGCCACAAAGATTTTGAAAAGGTAAAAAGGTGGGTTTATAACAGGAGCAAAGTTTATTATGCATGCAGTTCACAGCCTGCAATCTGTAGGCTTGGAAACAGATAACAGGTTCTGAGTGGCTTGCAGAGAATATAGAGTAGTTCTGTATTTCATAAAGTGGTAAAAAAGCTGTTGGGCATTTGCATTTAAATTTGTCATGAATCGCTGCTAGGTACAAAGTATCTTCTTGAAAGGTTATTTTCATGGGGCTGTTTTTCCGCTTTTTAAAGCTCTCTGTTATTCTCTTCCTTTTTTAGATAGTGCACTGGGAGAGATGCTTCCAGTTATTTAGCTGCTCTGTTAGATCTTGACAGACGGATGTGTTTCCATTATATCATTCTCTTTTGAAAATGATACTCCATTTTGCCTGTTTATACAGCCTTGTATTGAGAAGAATTATATCCCATTATACTTACCATTCATGTAAAGGCACAAAAAATGAGGAGGAAATGTTTGTATCCAACTTCCCCCCCCTTAATAGAATTCTTAATTTGACTTTTTAAGTTATTTTTTTTTCTCCATTAATTTTTGGTAGTGGGTAGCGTTGAGTTATTCTCCTGACAGTGACAGATAGTAATTTCCTTAAAGCTGTAAGATCTTTGAATTGTTTTGTAACAATTTATCACAGGAGGAGAAAGGTAATTTGACATAATTTTTCTTTTCTTGCACAAGATTGGTCTTCATCAAATTTGTCAAAAGCTTGATCGCTGTTTAATGTATGGTTTGGGGTATTCTGTGTTGTCTGTTAACCCTGCAAACAAATAACCTGTGTTGTTAAAACGACAGGAAAACATACGTGGTAAATTATTTTTCCTTTGGAGTGCCTGCTTGTTTTGTCATTTGGTTTTAATTTTGGTTTAATTGCAGTGCAGAAGAACCGATAAATTTGTACGCCAGAAGATTCTTCTTATTGCTTTTCTTATTCAGGGCAGGGACAGGTTCAGCCTTTTAATTACAGCAGTGTTTTTATTTTCTGTTGCTGCTGCTTTTTCAGATGAATGCACTGGACACACTTGGTCAGACAGCGTTGCACAGGGCTGCGCTAGCAGGGCACTTGCAAACCTGCCGGCTGCTGCTGAGTTACGGCTCCGATCCCTCCATCATCTCTTTGCAAGGCTTCACAGCAGCACAGATGGGAAATGAAGCAGTGCAACAGATCTTGAGTGGTGGGTAAAAGTAAAGGCTTGTGTGTTTAAACTTCAGCTTCTCCCTTTACAGCTTTGCATCTTGTTTCTTTCTCAATGCAAGAGACTTGCAGTAGTTTTCTCTCCTTTCTGCCATTAAGCATGCACAACTAAAGTGTGTATTGTGTGACACTTGTCAGAAAAGAAATAAATACCTCTGCTCAGTGATTTTGTGCATATCAGGAAGAAAATAACCGTCTTGTAGCTCTAGAACATGCTGCTACCTGGTATTGAACTAGGGAGGCTATTGTAATATTGTAATATTGTAGGAGAGAGGGTGTTTTGGGATTCTTTTGGTAGCAAATTCCAAGGCAACTGGAATATTGCTGAGCATGTAAGAAACCTTTTTCCCTGCATTAGCCAACATGTTAGGTACTCTGTACTTCAGCCGTCACAAACAGGGTGTTACTGGCAGAAAAACACTGATAGTTGTTAAACTGTTTGAATTTTTGCTTCAAATCTCTTGCTTGTCTAGTAGAGAAAGATTTTATTGCAAAAGTGCTCCAGATAGTGCTTAGATAACTATTTATTTATATCTTTCATTAAAAAGATTAATAGATGTTTGAAGAGGGTGCCACTGTTTTACGTATAAGTGCTTTAGTGTTTACATCCTTTTACCCACATTGCATTTGAATTTTTGCAAGTACAGAGAAGAGTAATTGAACCAATAGCTGCTACATAGCAAGTCACCCACAGTGAGATGTGCAGGTAGTCAAAGGCAGATAAACAGATAGATGAGAAGACCCATGAAACTAGAAACTCCATTTCCTCCTGGTTTTAACAATATTGCCTTAAAACAGGACCAAACAAGGAAATGGCATTTTACAGCAGTGCAAGGAAGGACTGTTTCGAAGTGTGCCCACTCCTGAGATGTAGCTGGTTATATGGGTAGCATTACCTGTTAAAATGTGCACATGAATGTATGTATGTTGATTGAGAGAGAAGAATGGTGGCAGAATAATGTCAGCTTTAGAGTCAGAATCTGACTGATTTGTTCTAAAACTAAAGCTCCCTTTTCAGACATTTTGGCAGTATGAACTTGAACATCAAAACTCCAGCTGCATATTCACAAGTAACAACAGACCAACTTCACCCTCCAACTTTGGAAAATATGTTGAGCACTTAAATTAATACAATTTAAGTATCTTAAGTAATCCTAAACCATCTTTTTCCCTATGTAGAAAGTACACCCGTGCGCACATCCGATGTGGATTATCGGTTGTTAGAAGCATCCAAAGCTGGAGACTTGGAAACTGTGAAAGTAGGTTTGAACACTTCATGTGCATTTTCTATTTTACATTGCTGTGAAAGGCTTGTGGAAGCCTTTGCTACGAGAGTTGTGGAAGCAGTGCCTAATGGATGGTAAATCATAAAAAATGGGAAGTAGTGGATCTTTCTTTTTTTTTTTCTTCTAGAAAGTAGTACAATAAGATGTACTGAGGTGTGTTTCTCTTGAATTTTGGCTTGTTTGTTCCACCAGTCCTTCACGCAGTCATGTCTTTGATGGACTCAGATGTAGCTGTAATTCTTTGAAGCAGACCCTGTGATTCTCAGAATTGCAGTTTAGTAGAAACAAGCCCTCATGTGCGTAATTTGATCAGATGGCAAACAAATACTGTTAAGAGGTAGCAGAATCCATATTTCAAACCATCTGAAGGTAAAGGGTCAGGCCATAGAATCCCAGCATCAGAGGAAGGTTTGATCTAGTTTTTGATACTTGGTCTGTGGACAGAAGAGCCTGCAGATGAGCTGTTGGCATACTTTTCCATCTTGAACTTCAATATGGTATACATTAATATTCAAACAACAGCAGTTTTGTGCACCAGCAACTCCTTTGACTGCTAAGCTAAATATTTTTGGTTTTCTGAAGGTAGTATTGGCCAGAAATTATAATATATGTGGAGAAAGTTACATGGCCTTGAACCTGGTAATTGATGATGTAGAGATTCACCCTTTCTTATACATTAGGAACATCTTCACACTGCTTCCGTCCTTTAAGTCTTGTTTGTTATAATAGTACTTTCAGCTTTAAATTTAGAGCTTCTATTTTTTTAAAATTTTGCATAAGTGGAAAGAAATTTCCTGATACTTCCAAAAATTTGTATAAGAGGATCAAATTTTGTGTTGGGGTCTTTGAAGGTGGTAGCTTAGTTATTTTCTTTTGGGCTTGTTTGTTTCATGTTTTGTTGTTGCTCCTTGGTTTTAGGAAGTTCCTTATTTGTTAGTTTTAGTTCTGTACTAGATTTTTGGGTTCTTTTGTCTTCACAGCAACTTTGCAGCCCTCAGAATGTGAATTGCAGAGATCTGGAAGGCCGTCATTCAACACCGCTGCACTTTGCTGCAGGATATAACCGCGTGTCAGTGGTGGAGTATCTCTTGCACCATGGAGCAGATGTGCATGCCAAAGATAAAGGGTACATTTCATTCCATCATATGTTCTGCTCTTCTCTGTTAGTGGGAGACTTATATCCCACCTATTCATTTTGCTTCAGATTGCAGTGACCATCTTGTTTTTCTCTTGAAAATTGTTCTCGTTCCTTCTTGTTCTCCATTGTTCTTGTGCTGTAGGGAGATTTATAGACCATTACAGCAGACTTTGCTCTCTGGAAAAGCCATTATCAAGTACATGCCTGTACTGTAATACATGATGCTTCTCCTTTTTGCCTGCTCATTTTGGAGATTTTGTTTTGCTTAAAAGCAACCTTTAACTTGTTTTAGGTGATCTAAAATTAAGTTTGAATAAAATGGGCTAAAATATCAGGGTTATCTCTGGTCACTTTTCTAATTCCCTTAGCTTTTATTATTGTGGTT
The DNA here is from genome assembly GCA_013396955.1 of Regulus satrapa. Classification (NCBI taxonomy): domain Eukaryota; kingdom Metazoa; phylum Chordata; class Aves; order Passeriformes; family Regulidae; genus Regulus; species Regulus satrapa. The sequence continues at coordinate 1,003,609 of VWZN01016282.1, read as the reverse complement.
TTTATTATTCTTAGCTTTTTATTATTAGTTATTTTTACAGTCAATATTCAGTTAAATTATATGAACCATTTACAGGTTTTTGCATTAATCGTGAAGCAGCATGTTCCCTCTTTCACTCCATATATTAGTTCAGGGTGGGGGATATTAAATTTCCAATACTGGATTTTCAGGCTTACCCTGAAAGAAGTGTTTGGGCATCTTTCTCTGTCTATCAGATGTGCAGTACTTACTAATAACTGCACTTCAGACACATTATATAGTGTTATATTTTTCTTGAATTGAAAGATTTGGACTCAAATGTCCAAACTCATAACAACCGTGAATCTTGCAATTTAGTTTTTTCCTGTTATTAACAGCATTGAAGTTGCTTGTGGAAGCTGTATTATTTGGACTTGCTAAGTATTTAAAAGTCTTGTGGATGAGAACTGAAGTAGATTAATTAAGTTTTAATTGATTTTTTAAATAGAGAAATACAGCCACGAAAACTGGAAAGGCTGAAAGATAACAGTAATGTCTGGTGAAAGTGGGAGTTTTATCTACTGATTGCATATAGAATTTTATTCTCTAGCTATTAATGCTTTCTCTTTGATTAGTGGCTTAGTACCCCTGCACAATGCCTGTTCTTACGGACACTATGAAGTGGCTGAACTCTTAGTGAGGCATGGTGCTTCTGTCAACGTGGCAGACCTGTGGAAATTCACTCCTCTACATGAAGCAGCAGCAAAAGGAAAATATGAAATCTGCAAACTGCTTTTAAAAGTATGTGCTGGAGATCTCAGATGTGTGTTTAAATGCATATATATTTATTTTTTCTGAAGAGTAATTAATGCAAAGTTAATTGTATTCAGTGAATTATTTGTGGTATCTTTGAATCAATTTTCATCTTGCAATTGTCATATGGTTTCTTGTGTAATATCATTGACTTTAAAAGAATCATCAGTATATACTGTTTCCAGCACATGTAGTAATACTGTTAGCCAAGTAGGATAAGACTCTGAAACTGGAAAAACCAGCTGAATTTGTGTAAAAATGAGAACTCCCTACCTTGTCCTATCCATCCCTTTCTGAAATAGTTTCTGCATTTAAGAAAATTTTGTTAATACTTATGCAAGAGTGCATTACGGAGCAATAGCGGAAGGTGGGTCCCAAATGTTGTTTGGTATGAGTGACATTTAAAACTGTTATGTTAATGTATAATTTATCAAGCTTCCAGAGGAAGTGCATGTTAATATAATGTGGCATAAATATTCATTACACTTAGAAGAAGAACCTGTAAAAAGCACGAGGTAATACAAAGGTGTTTCTAGTGAGAGACACGAGTTTGAGAAACTTCTTAACATAAGGTCATATCCTGCCCTAGGAGGGTGAAAGGGGGTGTTAGAGAAGAATTTCCTGTCAATCCTATTTCCTCTTTCAGCCTTGCCTACTTATGTCCTTCTGAAGTGCAACTTTTAAAATAGGAGTAAGTCAAAATATGGGTAGACATAAAATAATGAGGATCTTCCCCAGCCACTTTTCATTTGTTGCAAAGCCTCACTATTTCCCTCCTATATCATTAATAACTTCACTTGATAACCAAAGAAGTGGTCAGAGAGAGAAGAATGATAGTTGGAAGCACATCTACAGCAGAAGCCAGGAGATACTAAATGATGTCTGTGGAGTAGGCATGGTGGTGACCTGGAAGCAACATTCTAATCCAGATATTAACTCAAGCTGTAGGAGCACTTGTAATCTCTCAAGCTGTGTTGCATTATAGATACTGGAGATCTCAGGCCTTTTCTGGTCATTCCACAGGGAATTTACTCATATTTTGTCTTTAGAGGATCCTGAATGGATGTACAAGGAGAAATAGAAAAGTGCCGAGATCTATTTTTTTAAAAATCACTCTTTCACAAGATAAGCGTTAAATGCGCTCTTAGGGTGACACAGATGTAAAGTCTCTGGGTGTCTGTGGATATGTGCTCACAGTGCAGTTTACTCAGGCTTTTTCCTGCTGTGTCTCCTATGGCAGCTGGCAGTGCTGTCAGTTCTGCTGAGTTGTGGATGTTGAGCTTGACTCCTCTTGACTTGTGCTCCTTCTCTCTTGGTCTGCTTGAAGAAGGAAACAAAAATAAGCAGGCATTTCAAAGACAGCATATTTTTTTATCACCTTTCTTTGAAATTGCCCCCTTCATTTGTTTCTGTGCCTTGGAAGGGGTCTCAGAAGACACTGCCTCTTCATTCAGATATTTATTTTGGGGCATATTTGAATAGTTCCAATTTTGATGAGTTTTAAATTAAGGCATTTTAGGTCATATCTTAGAGAAGTCATTGCAGTCTAAAAAGCTTTGCATGAAGAATGCTGTCTACATCCTGAACAAGAACCACAGATGTGGAAACTGGTTCTGTGTAATCACTACTTTGTCCATTTCTGTCCCTTGCTCTTTATCCTTTATGCCATGAGCTCAGTTGTACTGCTTCCAAATACAAAGCAGTTAATTCCCTCTGTTTTCCCATTGCTATTCTCCCATTCCCCGTGTAAAGTCAAATGGCAGGGTAGACTGGCTGGCAGGGATTGGACCACTGTGTTTGACTATTCCAAAGAGGTCAGCCAGAGAACTGTAGCACCAGCAGCTGCCTCTGCTTCATCTATCTTTGTTTTTTCCCACTGCTGCTGAGAGTGAATAGGGAAGGAGCTGTCCTCCCACAAAACGGAACATGGACGTGACTCACACCATATGCTCTGTGTAGTTGTATGTTCCCCTTCTCATCCCCCTGTGCTCCAGTACTGTGTTCTTATCACTGCCTGATCTACATGTTTTACCAGCACAGATACACTCCAACATGATGCTGTTATCTATTGGAGAGTGTAGAGAAAAGTATTTTGCTAGTTCCCTTCTGAAACAATTGCCTTTCAATACCAGGGTGACATTTAGTAAAACTCAGAGCCTGGCTTTGCTAGCTCAGGAAGTTGTGTTCAGGAAATATCTCTGCCAGCCATTTGATTTTTGCCAGTTTTCAGGAGAAGGGGAGGAGTGGCAGCAAGATACTTGCAGTTGGCTTTCCTTTCACACTGCTGTGACAGCAAGAAATAGCTGTATGCAGGAAATGCTCCTGAACATACTTCAGTCGCAAGTAGGGCAGGGACAGCTGTTACAGAGGGTTGTGGAATTGAGATTCACACAGCTGTGTTTCAGACTAGTGCTTTTAGGCCTCAGCCTTCTGAATTTATTTGTATGCACCTACTAATCTGTACAATTATTACTTCATTATGGTCTGCAAAATCCCACCTTCTTTCACAAAATAGTGACACTCTTATGTGCACTGCTCTGTGCATGACTGTGACACTGGCATTCCATTTGCATTTTTGTAGCACGGAGCCGATCCAACAAAAAAGAATCGAGATGGGAACACCCCTCTTGATTTGGTGAAAGAAGGAGACACGGATATCCAGGACTTACTGCGAGGAGATGCTGCCTTGCTAGATGCTGCCAAGAAGGGGTGCCTGGCGCGAGTGCAGAAGCTGTGTACTCAAGAAAATATCAATTGCAGAGACACCCAGGGAAGAAATTCAACACCACTGCATCTTGCAGGTGCGTAAAGTGCCAGGTTTTCAAGGTTTGTATATTTATGGTAGGTCTGCAGATGTAATTTGCCAAAATCAGGATTGGTATAGGAAGAGTTTTCACAGAGAATTGTTCTGTGCAGAGTTAACTACGGCACCCAAGTATTTTAGGAGGTAACACAATTGCTAGGGAGGATAAGCTTTAGCAGTTGAAAAATTGCCTTTGCTTTTCAGTGCAATATTTTTCCTTAGTTTAGATCTCCTGATACCTAATTTATTTTCCTGTGTTTTTTTCTGCAGCTGGTTACAACAATTTGGAAGTAGCTGAATACCTTCTGGAGCATGGTGCTGATGTTAATGCCCAGGACAAAGGAGGATTAATTCCCCTACACAATGCAGCATCCTATGGGGTAGGTGCAGGCAGTCTTGCCATAAGTAGAACAGCAGGGGACTCCTTTTAGTCATACCCAGAGTTGGTTGTTTTGCAGCTGTTTTGCTGTGAACACGGTTCAGGTTTTGCTGAAGTATTTGTTAGGCTGAGTTGCTGTTGTGAGTCCTTTTTGCAGTCCTACACATTAAATAGGACACAGATTCAGTTAAATGCTGCAGCTTGGAAAGATCACTACAATGTAGCTTTCGTGCAGGCAAGCAGATGCACAGGATTGAACAGTTTGGGTGATATTTGAAACAGGAAAGACCTCAAGCTGTCTCTGAAAGATGTAAGGAAGAGAAAAATACCAGGGCATCGTGTACAGATGATGACAGGGAAGTGGAGGTGTGTTACAGCTGGTGTTTGGTGGGAATCTATTGCTAGAGTTGAAGGACTACTGTGTTTGTAATGTGGTTGTCCTCCAGGGCAAGCCATCTGCTGCAGGGTGGGTGCAGTGACAGATTCAAACCATTTTGGATGAGGCAGGCCTTCTTTCCTCCATATAGGAGGGGTGGGCATCTGTGTCCCAGTTGCACAGATGCCTAATAGATTGCTTATAAGCAGTTGTTAGTTGTGGATAGGGTGAGAAAGAAGTCTCTTGTAAATAATTGTACAGACAGTGCTTCAGAAGCTCCCAGTACTGTGCTTACAGTCAGAGAGAGGATCTGAAGCTGGTGAAGTAATGGGTTTGATGGTCTCATGATAGGCTTTGTCTGTTACCTGCCTGGCCCTGGCACAAGTACACCAAAATCTGGGAGAGGTGACCATAACAGAATCGTGATTGCTTTTGTTTGAGAGCAAATGAAATAAAAAGTGCAGTGTTCACCCTGTTTATTAAAAGAGCATCAATAGAGCTCAGTCTGCATCATTTGTATTGGTTCTTTACGTCACTCTGGGATCTCAGTGTCCCAAAGAGCAAAAAGCCCCAAATCCTGATGAAAGATTAGAAATGCAGCACAGAATTATTTTATGTTACAGAGTCCTAATACCAAGTAATATTGTTTATCAACATCTGCTATAGGCATTAATTCCCAGGATGTTGCTAAGACCTAGAGATAAATTCTGTTGGAAATACTGTGTCCTTTTCTTTGGTGTGAGAGAACAAAATACACATTTTACACAAACCCAAGACATTTCTTATTGGCATAGAGAAATGTCAGAGATTGGTTTTAGCCAATTATCATTTTTGAAAATCATAATGCTAATCTAACCTGGTTGCCTTGCTTCCTCTAGGGAACATTAAAAAGGCAGTGTTTGGTGCTTTTCCATCAGCTTATTTAGTTAAGAGTTGCTGTATACCTTTCCTGGCATCCCACATTTGTCTCTGAGCTGTCATCAGCCTGTTCAGATCTCTGTGATGGGAGTAGAGAAGAGATGAGTACTGGTTTCACAAGTTCATAGCTGGCAAGTTTCACAGGCTCTGCCTTTTCCTCACGAAGTTCTTTCAGTTCTCCCACCCAGCACTTCATGCTGTGTGTCTCTGAGTGGGGCTTTCTGTGGCAGAAAAATCACAGGAACTGCAATTGCTTTAAAAGTTTGGCAGAGGCAAAACAAAGTTGGCAGTATTTTCAAACCACACTTGTTCAGAGACCAAGCTGTTTTTATGAGAGCTGCAAAGAGTCACTTAATTGCCATTGAGGGGAAGAAGGAAATCCATTGGCAATTCTTTGTGCTTCTGCTTAGAATTTCAGTGTTTCATGGTCCTACCCACTCATTTTGACTACCTGCTTTTTTTTCTTAGCTGTCTTGCACAAGGAAGATCCACTGGTTAGAGGCAGGCAAAAATTTCATTTGTCAGTTTTCTCTTATTTTTACTTAGGAGGCTTCAAGGACAGTATGTTGATGGAAGCATGGGGTTATAAGTTCATTACTTTTATAACCCATGTAAAACATAGATACCTTGTGACACTCATAATACATTTCATCAATTACAGCTCTCATAAAATATGATTGAAGATAGAACAGATCTGTGCTGCCACAGATGAGTTCAAAGTCTTGCAAGAAAGAGAGTACAACAAAGATTTGTGTGTCCACACAGGGGTGACTCAGTAGCACAACACACTGATCTTCAGAGATTCTAGTATTGTGTCACAGTAGTTGCAGCCCCGTGAAAACCAGTTCAGATTTGTCCATGAATAATATTTTTGTGCAGGGTTAAATAACATGTCTACTCCTGCAGCCGGAACAAACACGATGCTGTGTACTTGGGGTGATTCAGTAGATATCTGCTTCTGTGCCTGATCCAAATTCTTGATATGCTGGTGAATGATCTGGTAGTGCACAGACACAGATCACTGTGGAGCTGCAGTACAAATTGGTATCTGGAGAAGTGTGCAGAACGAGTTACAGGAAAGAGAAACCACAAGAGTCTCTAGGCACCATTGCCTCCAGTATGAAAAAGGAATGTATGTTTTACCAGTGTCATGTTGATTAAGATGTTCTTGTGTTTTTCAGCATGTGGATATAGCAGCACTGTTGATCAAATATAATACATGTGTAAATGCAACAGATAAATGGGCGTTCACACCTTTGCATGAAGCTGCACAAAAAGGAAGGACACAGCTCTGTGCTCTGCTGTTAGCTCATGGAGCAGATCCAACCATGAAGAACCAAGAGGGTCAGACACCACTAGACCTGGCGACAGTAAGTTCATGTTAGCCAGCCACAGGCTGCTCTGGAGGATGTACTCTGCATATTTAATTCATTTCTATGGCTCCATAGCATCCTCAGCTTCCATGAGTGCTGAGGTGGAGAGACAAGGGCATCTCTTGCGTGCCTCCTTATAGCTTTTTATCCGTGGGACCATGCATTTGCCTTTGGTAGAAACCTTAGCATGGCTCGTGAGGTTTGCTTCTCTTTAAGGATTCATTCCTGCAATCAGTCTCCTCGTTCCCAGAAATAAAACTCTCTGACCATCATCAGAGACATTTCAGTCTGTGCACTGTTGTTGATTATTTCTTTGAACCTAGGAGGAACACCAGATGGGCCTTTAAAGGAATGGGAACATTTAGTGGATTATTACTCTCAGTGCCTCCATATTACCTTGCTTCTTTTTTTTTAGAATTAACTCGGAAACAAAATTCCAAAGAATTCATTCTACCTCCAAAATTTGTAGATGGCTATCAAACTTTTTCTGAAAGTTTGGCATCTGTAAACTTTCTTGTAAATGGTTTAAAAGTCTAATGAGGTTATATGGGCATGTATGTGCCAGCTTAAACAGTCTTGATGGAATAAATAATGCAACCAAATTGGATTCTGTATCTGGCCTCAGTGCAAGTATCTGTTATGGTTATTGATTTATTTATGGAGAGTTCAAGAAATATCCTCCAGAGTAATCTGAGCTCTATAAAACTTGCTTCCTGGTGAAGGATATGAAAAATATTTGATTTATCTGGGGGAAAATAAGGATGTCTTAATCATGTTCTACAAGAACTTTTAAGGAGGAAATTGCTGAAGATGAGGGTGTTGCTTAATTTAGTCTATAAAGGGTAAATCCAATTGTTAGCTAAGATCATACTTCTCTTGAGCTCCCGTCCCTTCTTTTTTCCTATTCTAACCCCAGAGATGTGATTATAGCAAAGGCAGTGGTAGTAGTCTTTCTACTAAAACCTTATTCCAGTGCACCTGAAGTTGAGCCTGACAGAGAAATTAAGAAGTGGCATTTCCTGTCCTAGGTTCTGAAGGATTTAAAATAAAGTTGCTGCCTGGCTAATTGTTCTCCCTGGCTTTAGCACTTTTGAAGTCATTGTGCCAGAAACAAATTAGATGTAGCTTCTTACATCTTTAGAAATGGGGAGAACCTGATTCACCTATGTCTTTAGTGGTGCATTAAAATGTTCTTGTAACTGTGAATTCCCCTGTGACAGAAGCTGGCAGTTTTCTTTCTAATGGGAAACAGAACAATAAAATAAAATCAAATTATTTCCAGAGATCAGTGACTTGTGGCAGTAGGACCTCACACTGGGTGTTCTTTCTGTTTTTCAGGCTGATGATATCCGAGCTTTGCTGATAGATGCGATGCCTCCAGAAGCTTTGCCTACGTGCTTCAAGCCTCAGGCCACTGTTGTTAGTGCCTCTGTGATCTCGCCAGCATCTACACCCTCCTGCCTCTCTGCTGCCAGCAGCATTGATAACCTCACGGGGCCACTGGCAGAACTGGCCGTAGGAGGGGCATCAAATGCTGGGGATGGAGCAGCAGGAACTGACAGGAAGGAAGGAGAAGGTGCATTTGATGCTGGACAACTTTACATTGCCAGAAGTACAGTAGTTTAGTATCAAAATAGGCCTTGGTTTATCAGAAAAGCATTTCTGGCTAGCCAGTAAATACTGTGCAGTTTGAGGTGTATTTTAAAGTGTCTGATGCTTTTTAACTGTTCAGTGTTAATTGTTCATCTGTGTTTGCTCTCAGTTATTAGGTCTGACTACAATTGCAGATCTGATTAGGTGCCCAGATGTTCGTTGACTTCATAAGGAAAATCCAATGAGAATTATTTTGATGAAGGAGTTATGATTGTGATGGCTGGGGGATTTTGCCAAGGCTTTAGGTCTAAGAATCTAAGGGGGTCGGTCACATAGCAAAAATATACCCATCCTTTTTTTCCTTCTCTTTTCAGTATGAGCCTGTATTTGTGACAGATGGTTTGTGCTTTTAATAGTTGATTTTGAAGAGGGAATGGTGATTAGCTTTGCACAGAGCTCCAATAGGAGTTGATTGTTTAATTCAGACACAGACAAATGGATTGTAAAAAGAATCAGAGTTTGGAATTTTGAGAGAATCAGTGGTATTGCTTGATTTTATTTTTTTAAAAGGTGGTTAATTTGGTTTTTGTTACTTCAGATGTATAGGATATAAAGACTTGTTTCTTCTCTTACAGTTTCTGGTCTTGACATGAACATTACACAGTTCCTAAAAAGCCTGGGTCTTGAACATCTTCGGGACATCTTTGAGACAGAGCAGGTAAGTGGCAAACCTTATCTCTGTTTCTGTGCTTAGGAGATAAACTAACAAATTCAAGTGACATTTTCATTTTCTAATTGAAAAGGGGAAGGAAAAAGCCCCCACTTTACATCTACAGAGCAACAAATGTGTTCATGTTTTCTTTCAGTTTTCTGCAAATGAATTGCCAGATACAATATGGTGAAGTTGTAAAACCTATGAAAATATATTTTCTTGTTGGAGTCAGATGTCAAATAGCTTTCACTGTTGAGTGCCAATTTGAATTGTATTCTCAGAGTTATTTTGGACCATGTAAGCTTTGAACATGATGACCATAACAAAGTTCGGTTCAACTGTCACCTGCGTTTGCCCTTCAGCAATCTTGACAGCCAAACAAGCTTTTCACCACCTGTAGTGCTACATGTGGTGCTTTGGTTAGATCTAGGAAACTTTCCAGTTTGACTACATGCTGAAATGAAAACCTAGCATGGGGGTAGTCACACTGCAGAATGCAGAAGCTAACATTTCCTATTAGGTTAGGACCATAGCATTAACTGGGTTTTGCTGGGCTAACTTTCAAATGTCATTGAGAAATAGGGGAACAAAACCTGCAGATTTATCAATAATTTACAGTATTTGAAAAGAATACAATTAATGGAAGTTTCTCGAGCTTACGTTACATTTTACAGCAGGAGTACCTGTAATGTATTTGTAGATTCCTTTTATGTACCGTTTCTTAAATTTAACATGTTGCAGTTAAATAGATCTGTTTACATGAGATGGATGTACATGTGAAAGTGAAAGGTACAAGTGCAAGAGACTGGATTTGATGATTAATTTTTCTTTTGGCCTCTGCTGCTAGTCTTTTATTGAGGAATCAGGAAACAAAGGTTTGAAATGTAATGCATTGTTTACAATTCCAGCTATTTCTATAAAATGTTTTAGGAGGGATCTCTTCAAAGATAAAATGCCATAGAACTTTTTCACGTCTGATATAGGAAGCATAAGCTCTTCTCTTTAATTTGAAGCTGTTTCTGTTCAGAAGGGAACCAACTTCAAACCTATCTATATGCTTCTCAGGTTTTCTTACTATTTTTCACACCTTCCCGTTGCCTTGCTGCTCTTGTTCTATTTTTACTTCCTTAACTCCTAACCTGTTAAGATCTTCCCTGCTAATAAGATTTAACAGTACAAATCGGATTCAATATATTCATCATTTTGAAATCACCTAGCTCTTCTTGTAAGTTTCTTTGTAGAAAAAACAAGCTCATATTCTTTAAGCTTATTCTTTTAAGCTGTTTTTTCCAAGCCCTACCTTCATGTGCACCTTTTCACCTTGCCTTGTTATTAGTAAACTTGTAGAATATTAATTTCTGCTCATGTAGTGAAAATAATGAATTGTACAATGCTCTGAAACACTGAATGCTTCAAAAGCACTCACGTATTTGTGCCAGAATTTCAATGCATCCCCCATCTAGCTAAGTAAAAATGTTTGTGAGAGCCTTCTGCGAGAACCAGCTCTTGTTAACTGGTGTGAGAGGTGTAAAAGTTTTGCTTTTACAACGAAAGTTGTAAAACTTCAGGCTGTAGCAGCTGGATATAGTCCTGTCTCCAAACCAGCGAGAGGTTTGCCAGAAGGTGGCAGCAAGTAGAAGTTAAGCAAAACATTTTCTACCTTTATGGTCTCGTCTGCGCCATGGATACTTTCCACTTTCTGAAGTGATAGGTCTCCAGCCTTGAAAGTCAAGCCAGGTTTGACAAGTGATTTTTGTGACTTTTCACGTTTCCAGATAACCCTGGATGTGTTGGCTGACATGGGGCATGAGGAACTTAAAGAAATTGGGATCAATGCGTATGGACATCGCCACAAATTAATAAAGGGTGTGGAGAGACTTCTAGGAGGTCAGCAAGGTAAATATGACACTTTCACTGGCTAGTCTAAGTGTAGCACACAACAGGCTCCCATAAGTCACTTTCTCTAAATGTAGGCATTGTCACCGGGACTTGAAAGAATCTGAATGTCAGGAAAGTGAATTTGCTGCAGACATGGTGGCTGAGTGGGTTGTGATATCTAAAGAATATATTAAGGGCATACCAGACCAAGTGATCGCTTGCATTTTCAGAGAATGGATATCCCTGGGGCAGCTTCGGAAGCTGTGCCCATTTCTCAGGGCCCTGTTTCCTCCAGAGAAGAGCTTTTGGATTGATTTGCCCTGCGTACCTACCCACAGGCTAGTCATAGCCTGAAGGATAGGTCTGGTAGGGTTTTAGCTGCCCCACGCTTCTGAGATGTTTCTATGGAAAGAGGAAGCAATAAAGGACAATTATGTCCCACATGCATTTTTCCTCTCCCTCTTTAAAGCCTCTGCTGCTAACGAAAGCACTTTTATCTTTTGAGGTTGTGCTTATGCTTTGTGTTTATTTTGCATTTCCTGCTGTACTGGGGTTGTTTGAGAACAACAATGATGATGATGGATACAAATAGAGCCAGTATTGGTTTTTCCTGTTGATTTTTGCTCCTTTTCATTCCCTCTCTTTGCAGGTACCAATCCTTATTTGACTTTCCACTGTGTGAGTCAGGGGACCATTCTCCTTGACCTTGCTCCTGACGATAAGGAATATCAGTCTGTAGAAGAGGAGGTAATCCAAGTCTCTTTCTAAATGCTTCAGGGGCTGTAAATTTTTCATTCCACTGATAACCTGTCAGAGCTAAAGTGTGCAATTCATGTTGAAAACGCTAAAATAGGCTTTGATGTATGAATTGCATAGATCTGACATGAAGTTTAGAATTCTTCATTTGTCCTGCCATATAGAACAATGAGAGAAATTATTTTGCTATGTCCTGCCAATTTTTTTTAGTAAGCGGTCTCTGCTCACTTAATGTTATCCCAGTTTTGTTGTTGTGTTTTGGATCTTATCTTGGATATTGTCTCATAGAGAGGGTTTGCACAGCTCACTGTAGATAGGTGGACCTGTGAAAATTAAAAGCTGTGTGTGAAACAAACCAAGGCATCAAGGCCTTGCAATTCTCTAGGCATCTTCTGTGAACTAGCTTGTTTTCTCTTGTCTCAGTGGCTTCGTTAATCTGTAACCCAGATAAACAGCTCTTGGATAATTGAGATTTGACTGTAATTTTGCCTCCCACACACACACATGCTCTTTTATTTAAGTAAACTACAGTCACATACCATTTTGAAAGCAAAAATCATAACAGCAAAGAGATTTCCTGAAGAGTGGTGTTTGGTAGAAACTCCATTTTACTGTGCATTTGCTATTTGTGTCATGTTCCTACACTATAGCACAGAAGTGTTTGGCATCTTCTGAAAAGGCTAGATAATCAGGACTGCTGCCACCTTAGATGGGCATATTTTTTATTAGTAACTTCATAAACTGGAGTTTGTGCAGATCTTTTAATAAACTTTTCTGAATGAAAAGGTCACTTATCTGCTATAGTAAATTGGAATATTTATTTGAACTGTTGCAAAAAATTTTTGCTGTAGCTATAAATACTTCTCTGAAAGACACAATGAAACTATTTCTGAGGGAATCAGAAAGGCTCTGCTAATGATATAGGAGATAGTACAGTGCAGGTATTTCCCAAATACTAAGAAATGCAACCTAAACTAAATAAAATCATATTTGTTATTACTATGAAGTGATCTTTTTGTATATTAATTTTCAAAGATCTTTTTTTTCTTATTTAAAGAAGGTATATAATTTTGTACATGTTGTATATCATTTTGATATCAAGTACCATTATTCTCCTTTTCCTTATGTGGATTTTTATTACAAGATTGGATAATTTCATCATCCAGCTTCCCTATTGTGGAACAGCATAATGTGTTGGGTGCTTGAGAAATTAAGGTATACCTCAGTTTAAAATTGACTTTTTTTTTTCCTACCTTTTAATTAATTTTCACTCAAGATTGTCTGTTGTTGCCAGTGATATGCTGAGACATTGCATGGATATTTTGCCTTACTAGTAAGGTTTATGTGTTAAACATTCAGTTTTGGTTTGTTATGTAGATGCAAAGTACAATCCGGGAACATCGGGATGGTGGAAATGCTGGTGGGATCTTCAACAGATACAATGTCATCAGGGTAAGTTTCAAAACCTCTCCATTTTATGTGAAAGTACAAATTTTGATATTTAATACTTTCCCATTTTTGTGGTAAAGTATATTAGTGCTTATTAGAATCAGTTGAATGGTTTGCCCTTTTATATTTAAAGTTCTTTGTTGAAATGGTATTCAGGAGCAGAGTTAATGCAAGTGCTAAAATGAATGCGTGCTCTGCACAGGGAATGAGGGAGAAGTGTCCACTTGGGCTCCTAAAGGAGTCTGAAGAACTGATGTTGAAGACAGAGGTGGTGAAGATTGAATGATTGAATTTCAAAGGCCTATAACTTCTGTGTTTGACCCTTGCAACACTTTTTTTTTTCCTCAGTGTAGTCTTTTCTTGCCATTTTAAAGGAGATTTGGTTGTGTGTGTGTGAAAGGATGATCATGACTTACAAGAAGATGTTTCTGTCTCCCTATGCAACTTTCCAGCTTGACACCACCTCCTTTGCCCTTGCCAACTAGAAAAATACCATTTCCAAACCATGATATTCCAGAAAATAGTGTTGTCTTGCTGAGGGAAAGTATGCCTTCTGGTTTCTTCTTCTGGGGAGGAGGAGATGAAGGGAATTGGAACAGAACTTGGTTTCTGAGCTCCAGCAAACCCGTGCTGCCCGTGTCTTTGAGAAGTAAACCTGCGCAGAGCCTTTGCAACTTGATCCAATAGATAACATGTCCTGAAGCAAATCCATCCTACTCCCAACCAATGGTGAAGTCCTTTACAGAAACCACAGTGGTATTGGAGCATGTGGCTGAAATTACGTAGATAGATTAAACAGCACATCCCATTATTTTTTTATGAAATGAACTAAAAGTTGGTTCTTTTCATAAAAAAAATAAACCTAAACTGGACAGCAAGTTTCAAAGAGCGAGATGAGATTGGTGAACAGAGCTCAAAGCAGAGAGGGAAGGAGTTTCAGACAGTGTATAGTTCTTTGTGGTATTGCAGGCTCTGTGAGAAGGAGTCTGAAAATTGTCCTCAAACCTAAGAACTTAGGCTGCAGTTTGGTTTCAACCATTTGTAGGTGTGTGCTGCAGAGTTGTTTGAGAGACTTTAGCCTTGCATGTGGAGCAGCTGTGGGGTTTCTTCATAGCATTCACGTGTCTTGCCATCAGTTTCTCTGTCAAATTAATGTCAACTCTGGGAAACTGTATTTCATTTCAATTGCGATTGAAACACGTGTGAGAGGTTTAATTGTGATGGTGACAGCATGGTTGGATCTGTTGTTCCACTGCAGATTCAAAAGGTAGTGAACAAGAAGCTGCGGGAGAGATTCTGTCACAGACAGAAGGAGGTCTCAGAGGAGAATCACAATCATCACAATGAGCGCATGTTGTTTCACGGTAAGAAAGGGGTAGTGTCTCTTTGTACGTGTTGGTATTTAACAAAAAAAACTCCAAAACCTTGCCAAGACCCACAGGCAATGTTACTGTTGCTGTCTCACCATCCTGTGCAAGTAATTGTGTTTCTACACTAGAAATGCAGGGGGTGCATTGGGGGCGTGGGGGTGGTGGAGTTATTCTGTGTGGTTACTGCAGTCCAAAAAGCTACACTAGATAAGAAATGCTTTTATTATGTTTCTGTTTTTTAAGAAAGAGGAACGGTTTTTGCTCAGCTGTATCTTAGTCATTTCCAGTAAAGCTGCTGCTGGGATGATGTTACACTGCTGGGAGAAAGACATGGTGTCATCTAAATGAGGGCAGCAACGCACAATAAAAGCATTTTACCCTGGTGCTTCAGGCAAGCATCAGGGAAAGGAATCAAAACCAACCATGAGTTACAGCAAGATTTCTCTAGAAATGCCTGCGAATGACAATTGCCTGAAGGTTCTTCTGCCCTAGATTCTTCTGTGATTCTGTATAGGAAATTGGTTTTGGGTATGATTGTCCTGACACTTTGTCCCACCTTAACCACTGCTGACTCCTGGAGAGGGTGTGCATTGACAAGATAAATTGCACTGAAATGTGAGTGGGGGGAAAGCCATTTAATGAGATCTGTGAAATGAGTAAGAAATGAGTCACACGTGGGATTTTGGTATATAATGATAAATCCCACACATCACTGCATCCTGCTGGGTGTCGCCCCCTTCCAGCTGACTGAGCACACTTTCTGGTATTTAATGGTCTATTTGAGGCAGATAAACTCCTCTTGACATTGAGTCTTGTATTACTATACAACTCAAGAAGTATGTGTCTTTTTGTGTCACTGTTCTAGGGTCTCCTTTTATTAATGCTATCATTCACAAAGGATTTGATGAAAGGCATGCATACATTGGAGGAATGTTTGGAGCTGGAATTTACTTCGCTGAGAACTCCTCAAAAAGCAACCAATACGTGTATGGAATAGGGGGAGGAACCGGCTGTCCCACACACAAAGACAGGTCCTGTTACATCTGCCACAGGTAGGAGTCCATCAGAATTCCCCACACATAATTTTGGCTGTCCTGGTTTTTTCTGATTCTGGCACAGGGTGACCTGCGGGCAAAGATTGGCCACTGGAGCTCGGTCAAGGCAGGAAAAATGCAGTTTTCCATTTGTCAAGGCTGAACAAAAATGATTATAAATTTGCAGCAAGTCCCACAGGAAGGTCAAAAATTACATCTAAGCATGCAGTGAGTATAAATCAAAGTGAGCTGTGGCTCAGGAAAGAGGCTTGAAACAGCAAGTTTGAAAATGAAGAGTCAGGGGAAAATAGCAATTAAACTCCAGGCACTCTCAGGACAAAATTGCAGTTCAAAGTGGTGGTCAGCAGTACAGTGCTGTACTGTGGATCAGATAATTTTAGAGGTAGGTAATTTTGGAACAGGACTTGGAACACATCTGTGTTTTGTCCTGGAGTAGATCAGTGTGTTTCTCACACTCTGACACCTGTCCATTTGTAGGAACAGAGAGGGTTTCAGCTTCTTTCAACAGCTTCATATAAAATTAATTAGAACAGGCTTCCATGTGAGGACTAAATGAACTGTATGTTTTCCCTTCTGTGCGTTATGAAAAGATTTTTTTGTGACAAGTTTTTTACAGTCTTAGAAATGATTTCTGAAAGCTTTTCTCTTAAAAGCCTTGATAAATTAATTGTAATGAAATAAACTCAAAAGACTGAAATTGTTCTGGAAGCATACAACTCCTAGTAAGAGATTTGAAAATTGTACTCTGTTTTTTTTTTTTTTTTTAATTGTTTTAGACAAATGCTCTTCTGTAGAGTGACCCTTGGAAAATCCTTTCTTCAGTTCAGCACAATGAAAATGGCTCATGCCCCTCCCGGGCACCATTCTGTCATCGGCAGGCCAAGCGTGAACGGACTTGCTTACGCCGAGTATGTTATCTACAGAGGAGAGCAGGTAGGTGGCTTAGCAAGGACTGGCTTTATGGAAGGACAGAGCTTGGAGCTGGAGATGGGGTGGGGCTGGTTTCCACACCAGGTGCACTGTGATAACACTGCTGATTAGGTTGTGGGGTTTGGTTTGGTTTTTTTTTTCATTTAAATGGAGGAATAAACAGTGAACTGTATCTAGACAGCAAATGTTACTCTTATCCACTGATCTGCTCTGATTTATACCATGCAGAATTGCCTAATTTCCCCTGTGCAGCACTGATGGAGTCTATTAAGATTGTAGCTTCTCTTGTTAAAGTGTCTTTCTCTCATTGCATTTTGCTGGCATTACTGCAGTATCAAGTTCACATGCATTTCTGAGGCTGTAGTACATCTTGAGGATTCTGGGCTTTTTACCTGTAGGTTCCCAGTAATGAGTACTCTTAAATGTCAGCTGGAGTAGCACAGGAGTCTTCAAAAGTTGATTTTTAATCTGAATAATTCAGCTAGGCCTTAGAAAGTCTAGAAAAGTGTTTCACTTACTACCATGGGTGGCTTCCAGATCACTCAATGAAACTGAATAACCACAAATTTGTGGAGCCTGACAACAGACATCCCAGGTCCTGAGGGAGCTGACTGATGGTTTTTCCAAGCCACTCTCCATCATACCCAGAGATTATCTCAGTTGGTTGGAATATGCTGCTAATAACACCAGGATCATGAGTTTGGTCCCTGTACGGGCTGTTCAATCACAGAATCACTGGGTTGGAAGAGACCTTCAAGACCATCAAGTCCAAGGCATGCCCCAATACCTCAACTAAACAATGGCACCAAGTGTCACATCCAGTCCTTTTGTAAACACAACCAGGGATGGTGACTCCACCTCCCCAGGCAGGCCGTTCCAGTACTTTCTCACTCTTTCTGTGAAAAACTTTCTCCTAATATCCAACCTANCCATTCCTGATCCAGGCCAGGGTGCCCTTGGCCTTCCTGGCTACCAGGGCACTCTGCTGGCTCATGTTCAGCCTGCTCTCAACCAGTGCCCCAGGTCCCTTTCTGCCCAGGCACTCTCCAGCCACACCGTCCCCAGCCTGTAACACTGCAGGGGGTTATTGTGGCCAAAATGCAGTTGGACTTGCAAAACTTCACCTCACTGGATTCTGCTCATCCATCCAGTCATTCCAGGTCTCTCTGCAGAGCCCTCCTACCTTCCAGCAGATCAACATGCTCCTAGCTCCTTGCTTGTCTGCAAATTTACTGATGAAAGACTCGGTACCCTCATCCATGTCATCAGTAAAAATATTAAACAGAACTAGGCCCAGCACAGACCCCTGAGGGACACTACTGGTGACTGGACTTAAGAGTTGGACTTGATGGTATCCTTGCAGGTCCCTTCCAACTCAGAATATTCTGTGGTTCTGTGATATTTGAAAAGTCACGGCGATCAGGCAAGGACTCCAGTGAATGGAAAAAGGGAGACATCACTTGAATTTTTTAAAAGGGGAGAAAAGTAGACACAAGGGAGCTACAGATAGGTCACCTTCACCTCTGTGCCTGGGAGGATCATGGAACAGATCCTCATGGAAGGCACATGGGAGACCAGGAGGTCATCCAAGACAGCCAGCACAGGTTCAGTAAACACAGATTGTGCCTGACCAGTCAGGTGACCTTCTATGATAGTGACAATGATGGTCCCACAAAACCTTCTCTTTTCTGCCCCAAACAAACCCATCTCTCTCTGCATTTTCTTCTTTAACCTTTGTTCTCTCCCCCTGACTACCTTATTGGTCCTTTGCTGGGCTTGGCTCCAGCTTGTTGGCATCTTTCTTGTATTGGAGAACCTAAAAGTTGTGTGTAGTTTTCTGGATGTGGTTAGGTGAGTACTGAACAATCAGCAGTTGCTGCTACACCTGGTGATTTACCACAGGATGGTCGTAGCCTTTATTGCTGCCAGGGCACACTATTGATTCTGCTTTAGCTTGCTGCCACCCAAGGACTCCATCACCTCTTCAGCTGAGTGGCTTCTCATCCCACAAGGAATTCATCTCAGGTGCCTTTGCCCTCGCTGGATGACATGAGGCCTCTGTAGGCCCAGTCTTCTCTCAACTGTCGCGGTTCCTCTGAAAGGGGCCCTGCCCTCCACCAGCTTCAGCTTTGTTCTGGGACTGAACTGGCTACCAGCTGTCTCCAGGGAACACTGGACAGATGGACAGATGACTGACTAGGTCATGTGCTTTGGGTGGGCCAAGTATTTTGCTGCCAGCAAAGGCATTTGCAGGTTACATCGCAAGTTAGTGACCCTTTTGAGGTCAGGCTTTGTCAGTCATCTGAGATTTTTGAACAACTTAACAGGCACTGACCATTTGTAGGATTAGCTAACAAGGAGAGTAACTCTGAATTCCTGTTGCACACAATTTCTGGCAGTGATTACGTGGAAGAAACATCTTTGTTTCTATTTGTCTATTAACCAATGTGTTAAGTACATCCAGCAGTTCCACATGGTCCTGGCTAGGTTTGAAATCCACTTTTTCTTGCACGCTCTGAACATAGAGCTGATTCTTGTGCTGTCCTTCCTGGTCACTGTTTAGTGAAATGCAAAAACTGGAACTTGCTGAGTTACCCTTGCATAAACCAGGGTTTTGTTTTTTTTCTCTTTTTACTTTCAGGCATACCCGGAATATCTCATTACATACCAGATTGTGAAACCAGAAGCTCCCTCACAGACAGCAACAGCAGCAGAACAAAAGACCTAGTAGCTTCAGAGCAGTGGAGAAGGATGTGACTTCAATCTTGGACTGGATGGATACGTGTTTCAGAAAATCAGTATCACATAAAATTCTTAACAACATGGAAATAAGCTGTATGTCTTTTATAAAGTGTTGCTGTCTTGATGAATATTATATGAGTAACTCTTGCATACTCAACTGCTACTGTTCCTCTTGAGGAAAGTTTACAAGGGACTGCCTTTTAATAACATATCTCAGGCTCCTAGTCTCTGCAGTTACCATGTGTAAAATAATATTGTTTTGATCTGGACCTTGGGAACATTATTGGGCAAACGGAAATCTTTATTGGTGCCATCTCACACGTTAAAACTTCAGACACTACTTTTCTAGGTATTTTATTTGCAGATAAATTGCATTAAGCCCATCATTTTCTTTTCAGCATACACCATTCATTTCCTGTTTTCAAGAGATCCTATTTATTCTCCTTTTGTATTCTGAAGTTGAGCCAGAACCTTCTTGAAGATATTTTGCACAAAGTCAAGTCGACTAAAATCGTTAACAATGCAATATGAATTTCATCTGAGGAGGGGCTAGGTCAAGTTCTTCAATATAGAGGGTTTTTTACACCCCTGAGCAAACGATAACGTGAGTGAGTGTAACTTTAGAGTGTCAGTTTGCTGCCTTGTCTGTGTGAGTTTTCTGGGGGAAGCCCTGGGAAGTGTTTGCAAGGGTAAAACCAGCTCTTGTGCGTAGAAGAACTTCATGAAACAGGTCCATGCCCTCTGCTGGCACCTCTAAAAAAACATTTTATAAGGCTCCTGTTAAGTACATGCAGCTTGTGAAATGTTCTCCAGTTACAGCAGGGTATGGTTTTGCTGGAGAAGCCAGTGGAAAGTCAGAAGATTTCATACAGGAGGGCGTATCTGGTTCATGTCCCTCTGTAAGGTGAGACCCAGTAAATGGGTTTCAGGCTGGTAAGGGAGAGTGTATTACAGCAGTTTTGTGTCACATCTTTGTGTGTGACATCACAGTTGAAGAGCTTAAGGGATTTACAAAAGTAATAATTTTTTAAAATACTGATTTTACATTTTGATGAGAACAAAATTTTAAAGTTATCAGTTGGCAAGCAGATTTGTTTGCAGGCATACCAGAGAACAAAATTAGGATTTATTCACTTAATACCCTTCTCCCCAAATTCCCAGGTTTATTTTGCTGGGTAGGAGAAAGTTATTTTTAAGCATTGCATAGCACAGCATCAAACAGTTTCAGAAGTCCCCCTCATGGTGGATATGGATTTCACAAAAGTAGAAACTGTTTCTTTTTTGTGGTGTTTTGCAGTTTCAGAGAAGGTTGAAGATCAAGACCTGTTAATTTTTTTTCCTAACAACAAATACCAGGAGACGTGCTTCAGTGTTGACCATGTAAGAACTGGAGGAAAAAAATGTTCCTTTGGACACAACATTGTACATTGCCCTATCAACCAGCACAATTTAGGATCTGATGATCCAGTTCATGCATTCAGGTTTTACCCCCCTTAAAGCAAGAAAGCAACAGAATAGTGTGTTCTTAGTTCATAAAAATACACATGTTCCCCACAAGTGGGATTTTGCTAACATGTTTATATAAAACAGACTTAATCCTGAAGAGCGTTTCACTGTCAGCATTAAGATGCAACATTTTTATTTTTAACTTTAAGGCATTAATGTTGAAGCAAGTCATCCTCACAAGAAATATCACCTGCTGTAAAATCAGTCACTTGATGCAATATGGCTACCTGAACATCATCTGTTTGTAATATCTCTGAAGAAAACCTTAGAAATAGCAATACCCCCAACACAACTTGAACTCTGAGTTTTACTTTTTTTGAGCTGACAAGAGTGGATGTATGGTTCTCACTTCATTTTGTGACCTGATTAAATATGTAGCTTTGAAGTCCCAGCCAGGCTCTAGCCTAGTTGTCCTTTTAAACAAGTTTCATTGATAAAATTGGGTGCTTGTATTTTGGCTACTTGTTTCATAGCGTTAGGATTGCAAAGATCACCACTAGGCTTTGAAGCTTTGCATTCACCATTTATGTTTGGGGTTTGTTTTTCATTTAGTTAATAATGGAATGAGGGGATGTGCCTGTCTGCAGTAGGGTTTCAGATGGCAACCAGAGCGAGTGCTGCTCTCCATCCCCAGTTAGACATAGTTTTAAATGGTGAAACAGCTGTGCTGCTTAGGTGGGCAAAATGGTAAATGTGGGTGTGAACGTTAAAAGCTTTACATCTTTTGAAAACGAGAACAAATCTAAAAAGAGACCCCACTGAGCCCACACCGGATGCTGTTCTTGCTTGTTGTTTCCTATGTGCTGGTTGAACTAATGGCTAATGAACTGAAGTCTGGATTCCCTTTGCAGCCTGGGGTCTTCAGCATCCTCACGAGAGGAAGTGGAGGGGCAGGTACCAATATCTTCCCTCCCATGACCAGTAAGAAGACTGGAGCAAACAGAATGAGGCTGAGTCAGGGGAGATTTAGGTTGGATATTAGGAGAAAGGATTTTCACCCAGAGGGTGGCTGGGCACTGGAACAGGCTCCCCAGGGAATTGGTCACAGCACCAAGCCTGACAGAGTCCAAGCAGCTTTTGGACAACACTCTCAGGCACCTTGTGTGATTCTTGGGGCTGTCCTGTGCAGAGCCAGAGTTGGACTCAGCGATCCTGATAGGTCCCTTCCAGCTCAGCGTGTTCTGTGATTCTACTTTCCAGTATCTTTGAACTGCCAGTGTTGATGTTTCTGATGTTCTGTGCAGAGTAAAGGTGCTGCTGTGTGAGGAAATCATTTTGCAGTGGTTTTTGTCTCGTGATGATGTGATCTCATACCCGTTTGTGGCCAGACACAGAGGGATACCCAGGCCTGATGATGTCTGTGTGTCCTAGACACCTGTGCAGGAGGAGCATTATGTTGTCCTCGCTCCTCTCACCGTTCAGATCAGAGTGAGGATGTGCCCACCAGTATCAAAGTTACCCGTTCAGATCCCGGCCATGGCTGTGGGAGTGGAGCTGCCTTGGGCAGGCTGTCAACGGTACAGACGCTGCTGCTTTAGCTGGGGGCGGTAACTACAAGGGGACCTTAAAAATGCCATGACCCATAACCAGGCAGTTGCTGCCTCCTGAGGAAGGAAGTTTTTGATCTCCTGAGAAGAGCAGTCCCCCATCATGAGGTACTGAGATGCTCATTTTGCAGCATTGGATCACCAGTGGAGGCACAGTAGGAGCTGAGGACGTAAGAACACTAGGCCAGGCCCTCACAGGCTTGGGAGACCAGGGACAGAACTTGGTGTCTGCTGGCGCAAGGGACAACGTGTCTCTCAGGCCTGTTGATTTTTGTCAGTGTCTCTTTGAGGCAACATTTTCAAATTCCTGTGTAATTTTGCGACAGGACCTTAATAGGCAAAAACAGAAGTCACCATCCAGCAAAGAAGGGAGGGCTCTGCTCTCCATTGCTGAAACTGTTTCCATCAGACTGATGGCTTAGATACCTGGTGCAGAGTGACACTGCAGTCTAATAGCTGTCAACAAAATTTTTGGTAGGATTGAAAGCAGACAGTACAGTACCTTAATAAGGTGTATTTTATTTTCTCATTCTTATTTTTATCTACCAATTGTGTTTGATCCCAGCTCCTCAGAGACTGTTACAAACCTCTTATACTAGTTCCACCATGTTGCAGTCACTATTGGTTTTCTAACCTCTGTTTTGAGTGTTTGCACGTGATGCAGTTGAATCCAGCTGCATTATATAGCAGGAATTTATTTTCCCTGCAAACAAACTTCGCTTGTTTCGTTATGGGAGTACCGCAAAAGAAAATTCTACACTGAAGCAAAGAGAAAACCCTGCAAAATGTTCTGCACTGTTGGCTTTGGTGGGCAGCAGACACAGAAAAGGCATGTGGTATATGGGAGGGAGTAGCTCCTGGAGAAGGGCACTCTTGGCTCTGGAGGTGTCTGCTCCCTGTGAACGTGTGAGGTGCTGAGGGATGCAACCATGCTGTGCCACTGCATGGCCTGTGAGAGCTACTTAAGATGGTGGCAAATCTCAAAAAAGCCTCCTGCATCCCTGCAGTGACAGCAGTTTCTGCACAGTTCATGCACTGCCTGCAGCTTCCATATGGGACTCTTAAGAGAAATTGCTCTGAACGGGATTTTTCAAGATGGGTAAAAGGAAGAGTCCAGCCACATAACAGGTTCGTTTGAATATTGCTAATCATTCCCAGAAGCTCATCAGGAAATGTGTGAATTTGTTTTCAGCGGGATTTCTCTGTTTCCATGCTGCTTTGCCACAGACATTCTAGCTCAGAAATCTAAAAGGACGTGCATCTAATGCATGTTTCAGTTATGTTAAGCTCAATATTTGTGCAGCCCAGATAAGGAAGACCTGGGAAAGCACACATGCAGTTCTTGCCTGATGTAACAAGTGGCTTGTGAACCTCCCCAGCCTTGAATCCATTGGTGATCAGAGGTGGGGACTTGGCACGGTCCAGAGCATGTTCTCCTGGTCTTTCCGAGAGGGGCAGGACAGATGTGCAGAGGGGGAGTTGGCAGTGTTCCCACTTTACTGAACAAAGAGTAGATGTGAAACCCAGGGGATTGGGGAACACTGTGTGTGTGTTAAAAACTGGAGCGGGGTGAATGAGCCTGGGAATGGTGGGGGACACGGGAAGCAGATGCATTTCCATTACACTGGCACATAGGCCTGTCAAGCCACGTTATCCGACTGGTTTTCATGTGTCAGTCTCGCTGAACCTGTTGGTGACAAGTTTTAGTGCTGGTCCCATTAATTACTAATGTAGATTATTAGAATCTCGGTTATTACAAGATAATTTTGACACTTTTTTAACATCTGCAGAACTTGCTTCAGCTTTGGAAATCGAAACGGGGATTTTCTGTGCTGCAGTCCCATGATTTTGTGCTTTGTCATCCCTAATTGCTTTCTCTGGCAACCCAGATGGCAATGTAGCTGAGGGTTGAATTTCTAGACCTTTTTTTGTGTAACTTGTTTTCATAACTAGCCCTGTATGTGTCTTCTTCTCTTGGTTGCCAATTACCTGGAGCTGGGATATTGTTTATTTATTTCTTCTTTTACCTTCTCTCTCAACGTTGAAGACGATGGGCAGTTTCTCAGCCTACCTACATGGTGGACTTTAGGTAACATCTCTGTAACAACTGAGTTTGATCTATAAATGTGCTTGGCTAAATGTCTGATCTGCAATACTTGTAATAGTTTAAAAGTCAATAAATACATTTTTAACAGTTGCTCTGTGTAAACGGAATGTGTGCACAACCTGCTGTTCTGTCTTGGTCTTAGGACAAAATTGCTCCAGCCAAACTGTTGAAAACAGTTTTATTTTTATTTTTTCCAAACAATGTTTTCTCCCTTCCTCAGGCAATAAATAAAAAGTTAATTTCTAGAAAAAAAAAAAACAAAAACAAACCAAAACCATACATATGTACATCAGCCACACAGGCATCTTGTGTGTTGGACTGGACTGGAGGGCAGGACAGAGGTAGGGTGGGAAATAAGGCTCGAGGTGGGTTGAAGATGAGGCATTTTCAAGGCTTGGACCAAGAGCTGCAGAAATGTTGCACAGGTCAACAAGACTCAGCACAGGAAAAGGACTGGTCATGAGGTGGGGGAAGCTTGAAAATGCTGGATGAATGAGACCTCTGGGCCAGCCTGTCCTCCACCCTGCAGCTTTTCTCCTCCACTATAGCCCACCCACGTCCCATCCTGCTTCTTTCGGAAGGAGAGCAGCAGTGGGACCGTTGGAGAGGAAACCAAACAGAGTAATCAAAAGCAGCCCAGACTGCTGCCCCACCCCTTCTTTCTCATCTTAAACCCACAGGAGACTGGACCCAAGTTTTGTAGAAACCAGTGATCCACAGAGGCAAGAAAAGAGGCATTTCAGACTACATCTCTCCTTCCAAACCACTTCCCAACCACCGGAATAGGCTCAGCTGGTGACTTGGCAGGTGCCTGACAGCTCCTGCCTCATTTCCCCAGCCACTGGCAGGACACAGGCTGAGCGCAGGCAGCCCTGTGCCACCACTCCTGCTCCCAGTGCTGGCACAGGGCCCCAAGGCCCTGCCTGTAGCTCTGCTTGTCCGAAGTGTACCTGGCTCAGGTAAGCAGCACCCACCACACACACACAGGTTTCTCTGCAAGGGGGAAGGCTGCTGCACAATAAAAACAGGGTATGCTCCCTTGTCAACCTAGAGGAGGTGAGGGCAGAAGCGTGGGGAGAAGGGGAGGTGTAAAAAAACCAAGACAGTGAAATAGGGATGGAAACACATGAAAACCAGGCACTTGAGGAAACCCAGTATACTATTTTTTTCCTCCCCCAAAGAGCCTGGACAGTGTCAAGGTTTGTGGCTTTTACAACTTCGTGCTTTCAAAACATAACGATAAAAAGCAAATAAACCAAGATGAGGTAAGAAATTTCTCTACGAAAAAGATGTCGAGTCCAGGGTGAACGGCAGTGTCCGGCACTATTGCTTAACATGGCGGGGCTCCGCGCCCCCTGCACGCCTGGCACTACCTGCCCGGCTGGCCTGGGCCCTCGGCTAACAGCTGGGTGACGTGGTGATGGGGCTGTGCAGGTAGGGGAGGCTGCTGGGGGTGGCATGGACACCGACAGACACCGGGAAGCTGAAGACAAACTGCGAGGTGGGGGTGGAGGTGGCCTTGCCCCGCTCCCGCAGCGTCCCCGAGGGGCTGACGGCCTCCACCGCGTAGGACGTGGCCAACACCTGCGACTCGAACTGCAGCAGCTGCCCCATGAAGCTGAAGTTGGGGGAGATGATGCTCCGGCGCTGCTTCACGAACTCGAAGGCCTCCTCTAGCTTGACGCGCTTCTTCATCATCAGGTACGCCAAGCAGATGGTGGCTGAGCGGGAGATGCCGGCCTGGCAGTGCACCAGGACCCGGCCACAGCACTCCTTCACCGAGTCTGGAGGGCAACGGGGACGAGGCATCAGAGCCACAGCCTGCCACCACGGCCCGACCCCTCACGGCGCCTGCGTGAGGGGGGCTGCCTGACCTCCCTCCCGCCACGGACGCGCCAGCCCTGCGCGGGCACTCACCGATGTACTCGATCGCCTCCATGAACCAGGAGCTGATGTCGGCTTTGTGGTTGTCCTCCACAGGGATGCACTTGTACTGGTAGTGCCCCTCGAAGTGGTTGGGGCAGTCTGAGGAGACGTTCAGCAGGGCTGTGATGCCCAGTGCATCAAGCATGTCCCGCCGCGCCGCGTGGTAGGCGCTGCCAAGGTAGAGGAAGGGAAGGATTTCCACAGGCCCACCCTGTTACAGAGAAAAACAAAAAGATCCGGGGGTAACCAGGGCACAGAGGCAGGCAGGACACACGTCCAGATGTCTTGGAAACATCGAGCTGTGCAGCAACCTGGCACCTGATCCAGGGCCCTCAGAAGAGGGAGCAGAGGCTGCCTTCCTGAGCTGCTAAACAATCTGTTTCAGCCCCTCCTGCCCCTCTCTTTGTCCTGTTCAGAAACTGGCAGGTGTGTGTTAACAGGATTTGGGGCTTGTCCACTCCCGGGGGCACACAAACACCCTGGGATGAGGAGGGCCGCCATGCTTTCCCGTGAGAGGAAAGGAAGCAGGGCTCTGGCTCTGCAAGCCCCAGCTGAGGGAGAGCAGAGAGACTCCCACTGGAAGAGGCTGCAGTGCTGGAAGGACAGTCAAAACAGCTAAGCACTGGGATTTTAGACATACCTGGTCATGAAAGGGCGTCCCACAGGAACTGCAGCCCAAATCCAGGGGCTCAGCGCTGGTGGGGGGAGACACATAGCTCAGGGACTTGGTTTTTGCACAGAATTCAGGGTACTCGGAGGAGAAGCGCTCATAGCCCCCTGCAAGAAGACAAAAGATAACAAAGTGTTATCCCAGACTGCACTCCCAGGACTGCGGAACCGTGCAGCCGGAGATGCCCTTGGCCACTAGATGCTGCTACAGTGATGGAGAGCAGCCTCCTGCCCCAGGAGGAGCAGCCAGGCTGTCGGCAGCAAGGAGGGAATCCCTGAGGTCCCACCATTCCCTTGGAGCAAGAGCACCAAGAGCATTGATCCTGGCCACCCAAAGTCCCTGGTCCAGGGTTCGGTCCCCAGACTGAGGCCAAGGCTGCACTCTGGGACAAGGAGGAGAAGATTTATTCCCAGCATACTCAGACTAAAATGGGAAAAGCTGCTCTGAGGCCAAAGACCATTCAGTTCTCATCTTCCCTTGACACAACATTTTGTCACAAAAGACAGGCAGGTCTCCCATTCTCAGCTCAGGGCTCCCCAAACAACAGAGCAGGAAAAGCCCTGGCTCCAGCCAGGTACAGCCAAGCTGCCCTCGGAGAGAGGCGCCTGCTGCTTCCCAGGGACACGGCTGAACACGGAGCAGCTGGCTCCTCTGACCTGCTGCCAGCGGAGCAAGCACAGGGGACCCCAGGGCTTCATCACGGCAGGCGAAACAAGAGCAAACCCACTGAGTTCCCAGGACAGGGAAACTGCCTTGCTGGCTTGCCAGCAAACACTTCTGGTGAGATTTCCTTCTCTCATTGAAATCAAATCAACAACCCTGATATTCTTGTAGGGTCTGAATTCGAGCCTCAAAAACCAGCGAAAATCAAGCATTTTACTATCACCACAGGACTTCAGCTCGATTAAGCCCTGACTCTCAGGAGGGTTCCTGAAGACTCAAACCAACTGCAGGACCTATGCCTGCAGATTTTGGCTTACCAGAGCATACACCAGGACACATCTTTCTTATCCAGCCTTAGCTCTGAGACTGCCCTGAACAAGGCTGGAAATTCACAACAGTGGATGCAAGCATTGCTGTCTCTCAAGCAGCCCAGGAATCCCTAAGCAGTTAAAGCCCGATACTGCCAGCATCCCAGTGTCCTTTGTGGTTTCCTTCCCCTAAAAAAGGAAGGGCTCCAGTACCTTAAAGCAGAGCCGTGCAGATGCATCACTGCCTTTGCAGTGTCCCTCCCACGCAGCCAGGACAGTTTTCAGCGGCTCCATTTCCCTGGCCTGACCTCCCTTTCAGTCCTGCTGCTTTGATTTGAAGGAGCACCCCAAACCAAGAGCCTCTGTTAGACACCTTCCAGGCATCTGGTCCTAAACCCCCGGATCTACTACACCGCACTGGAGCGGTAATCTCACCAGGAGAGGGAAAAGTCGCCCAGGCTGATGGGCAGAAACATCTTGGAAAGAGAAAGAGACCCTTTCCAATGTTTCTCTTCAATGGATCTCTTCAGATTCATTGATCCAGCAGCTCCTGGCTGTGCACACCATGTCCAGCCAGGCTGTTTCACTGGGGACCCGGCACAAAACACACCCGGACCTTCATCGTGACCTGCCCCCAACAAATGTGCAACTCGCAGCTCTGGGTTAGTGTAGCTGCCATGGGCTCAGAGCGAGAGCATTCTAGCGGCTCAGTGGTACGCAAACAGAAGACTCTCGTGCTGAGACTGAGTATCTTGGAGCCCGTTCCTTAACGGGGCTCCCATTCCAACCAACCTCCCACGAGAGCCGCAGAGGCACCAGAAGCTCTCAGCTGACAAAGGCCACCCTTGGAGCAGAGCAGCGTTTCCTGCCACATGCGTGGCTCCAGCACCACAGCGGCTCGAGGGGAAGGAGCCCGCTCCTCAGCGAGCCCCGAAAAAACAGGCACTCCCACAGCAGTGCATCCTATGGCATCCCTGGAACAGCTCCTGCTGCTTTTTTACTCTATCTAGTGCCACTGAAGCGCTAGCTCCTCCATCTATCAAGCCTCTTAATGGATTTGCTACTCCGCGTACACATCCTCACCCCTGCTGTAAGTAAGCCAAGGAATAAATTGGCTCTCGGGCTGTAAACAAAAAAAGAAAAAGCCCCACAGAGCTCATCCAGGAACCCCAGCCGAGCATCCCCCGCCCCTAAATCATCTCACGGCAATTCTCAGGACCGGCAGCTCCGAATGTGCACAGCTTCTTATTTAACACGCGGCGGGGGGGGAAGCCCCGATCCCGCTGCACAGTCACAAAAGGGGCACAGAGGAATTCTGTTTGCTCTGTACCGGCTTTCCTGCCCGCTGCAAGGGCACATGGCCGTGACAGCGGCTATCGCACCCGCATCTGATCCCGGGGCTGGGGATGAACTCAAACAAGGCGCGGGGGGGATTTCCCCCCTCTCACACTCACTCGCTGCCCCGGGGTCCCGGGCCGGGCACCGCGGCCGCTCCGCCACCGTCCCGGGAGAGCCCCGGCCCCAGCGCCCTCCGGGTGCCCGGTTCTCTCTCCCCCCCATCCCGGTTTTC
>VWZN01016282.1:906279-972587 GCA_013396955.1 Regulus satrapa | reverse complement strand
CAGCCCCGACAGCGCTACAGCGCCCGGCCTGTCGTGCGGCTCTCGCGGGTGAGGAATCCAGTCCGATTCGATTGGATTCCTCACACAGAGGAGCTCCGTTTTCGGCTAAAAGACTAAGGAGTAAACGCACAGCCCTGAGGTGTCCCAGGAGGGTCTCCCCATAGCCACCACCCAAACACAGAGCGATCGTTTCACCCCCAAGTCCCCTTCTGGGCTGCTCTCAAACAGGCAGTGTCACAAACTGTGCCTGCAACCGCGCTCGGGGCATCTCCTGCAGACAGCTGCGGTGCCAGGTGAGCCTGCTTCGGAGACCTGAGGGTGTCCAGCTATCCCCATGTGGACCTGGATGTGGCGGGAGTAAGGCCAGGGGCCCGATGGTTATCCCAGCCCATCTGCCCCGGCACAGAGGGCAGCAGCTGGAGAGGCAGCTTGACTTCCCCTGCCCGCCCGGCCGGTCGCTGTTTGCCCGGGCAAGGCGGGGTGACACCTTGCCGTGTGTGCCTGCCTGCCACGCACGGTCAGGACCCGCAGCAGGTGACACTCCTGCATCCCGCCGCTGCCTCTCCTTTACGCTCTGCTCTCTGACCGCTGCTGGATTCTCCCCTCGGCCTGACTCAGCCCGATCTTTGCACCTGTGGCTTTTTGTGTGCCGTGCCAACCCTTCGCCAGCCCAGCTGAATCAGAGGAGCTGTGGGGGAAAACGCAGCTGCCATTTGTGCAATACGCCCCGCTCCAGGAATGCATTAGAGCCTGTTGCCTAACACAACAGGGCTGGAAGGCGAATCGTCTCCCATCCCAACCTGCTTCAAACACAAGAATAGCAAAACCCTGTTTCTGCTGAAGTAAAGGAGACTCTGGGTGGCCAGCGACCTAGCAGAGACACTCTTTCTTCCTTTAGAGAAAGCTGTCGGAGACAAAAAACTCAAACTGAGAATTTGATTATGAACTAGAGGAAAACTACTCTCTCATACCAACAATACTTGAACTCAAGCTGGATCATCAA
This sequence comes from Regulus satrapa, assembly GCA_013396955.1. Lineage (NCBI taxonomy): Eukaryota > Metazoa > Chordata > Aves > Passeriformes > Regulidae > Regulus > Regulus satrapa. The sequence goes on along the minus strand of VWZN01016282.1, from coordinate 971,584 downwards.
AATGTCTTTAAAGGTTTTGCACAAGGCCTGATGCCAAAATAAGTTGTTTTCTTTGTTCCTCTTGGGAAGATGTTGGCCACCACCACAAGATGAGCTAGCCTGGTGTCTCCGATGCCTTCTGCACTATTCAATCCAACTTTTGCACTAAAATTGGATAACCAAGGGGAAAAGTGTGTGCCCTTGGAGGCTGGCCTGTCATCCTAACGTTTCCCTCTCTTGTCCAGCATGCGACTGGGACACAGTGATCTGAGGTGGGAGAGGAGTGCGATGCTGCCATTTGGGCTGATGTCCCTGTGTGTTTGCAAGAGCACCGATAGAGTACATTATTCTGGGGTGGAATGCAGAAGGGTGTCTGTGCATGTACATCTGGTGGAGATTTTCAAGTATTTCCATGTACCTGAGCCCTTTCCCCACTCTTCATCCCTTCCTGCTGCCTGTCTAGATGTGGCAGGTTCTTGGCTCTTTCTTCCTGGTAAATAAACTGCACCCAGCCAGGCTGCTGGGAATACCCCCGTGCACCCACACTGGGCATTGTCACGGCTGTGACACTCCTGGCTGGCCACGTCTGGAGCTTGTGCTGTGCTGGGGCTGGTGGATCACAGACAGCTGGCAGTGGAGAAATGGAATTTGGGCGAGAGCGCCCAAAATTAGCCAAGTCAAGGCCACCCAGCCAGGACACAGCACTGGAGGAGAAGAGGGGTGTCCCTCACTGCAGTTAGCTCAAGAGGAGATCTAATCAGCTTTATTTATGGAGGTATTAAGATGGGAGTTACCAAAAATGCTTGCAAGGCGGAAGCCACAAGTCAAAAGAAGCAACACAGTTACGTGGGGTGAAGGGGCAGGGCTTAAATCATGGACTGGGGAAAGGATTGGGGAAAGGGGAAAGGGGGTTGGAGAAGACCACAGGGCCCCGTGTCCTGACTTTGTAAACCCAGAGAAGTGTGAGAGCTAATATTCCTGTCAAACAGCGCCCTTGTAGTGCAAACTGAAATATACCCTGCTGGAAAACAAACAACCGAAAGAAAAGAAAGAGAGAGCAAGAGACATTCATTTCCTTTGCAGCAGAGTCAAGGAATCATCTTTTATGGGGCCCTGGCCAGAAAAGGCAATTGTTGAAAGAGGCTGAAGGGAAATGAATTGTCAAAGGAGGCACATATTTGGATGATTAAATGTCAATATGTACCTTGAATTAAGAAGAAGGAATTTACACCTCATCTCACTGTGGCAGTGAAAACCAAATTAGAGTCAGACTGTAAATTTGCCAGCCAACAGATACCCATTTGTTTGGCTACCTGAAGGCTTTTTCTGCCCAGGGAAATACTGAAGCATAAGTTCCCCTGGGTGGGCAATGGCTGCTGTGGGCAGCTCTAAGCTGCTGAGCTCTGTGAGCCCTCTGGGCTCCTCCAGCCTTTCCTGGCTCTGCTTCCCTGGCTCCCGGCCCCAGTGTGCACTCGTGGAGTCCTGTGTCACGCTGCAGGTCTCAGCTACCTGACAGCTGAGCCTGCCTCTGTGCCATTGGGCAGGAGCACTGGCCAGGACTTTGTAATGCTGGAGTTTTCCCAAGAGCTTGACTCCCTCCATGCTCCTGGCCAGCCAGCGCAGCTGTGGAAGGACAAAGCCCAGAGGTCCATCCTCACTGCCCTTGGCCCGTGACACAAGTTGCAGTGTGAAGATGCTGCCACCTCTCCCTGGCTGCTCCCAGCGCCTGGCCAAAGGCTTGAGTGGTTTGCCCTGGCGTGTGCAGGAAGCCTTTGACAGGAATGAAAGGCAGAATCAAGGTCTTGGCTACTTGCAAGTCTGCACTTAGCGACAAAACCCGTCCCTCCCGGGGTGCCACAGGGACACGGCTCCCTTCTGTCCTCACACAGCACCTTACGGTTCTGCTTTGGTGCCATCTCTCTTCCTCATGGCTTTCCAGGCTGGGGAATGCACCCTCCTGTCCACAAAGGGAAGTGCAGCAGTGAAAGAGTTAAAAGACTCATGTTAATAAATTCAGTCTGGCTTTTCCTCTAGGGCATATTTACATATTAATGGAGGGGAATTGTAATGAACCTGTCTAGGGAGGCTAAAGGGGAAATTATGCAAGGTTGGCTGAGAAGGTGGAGGAGGGGAAAATGTTCATTTTCAGTGCTTTCCAACCCCTCAGCCTCAGCCTAGGCTCCAGAGCAGTGCCTTGCCTAGCACGGAGCACCCAGCAGTGAACCAGAGGGCAGGTAGCCATTCGGAGCCACCTGCATCCCTCCTGCCCTGGCTTCTCACAGCTAAGCTTCACAGTGTTCCAAATGTTATTTTAAGCCGAGGGTCACAACAGCGTATTTCAGCAAGCATGTCCCAAGCCATCACGGCATCCTTCAGGGCAGCCAGAGAAAATGCAGCTCTTGATGGGCAGTCACAAGAGCAGCTCTTCCACAACTTGTTTTCAGCAGATAATCTCTCAGGGCTTTTCAACAACACTGTGTGTGCTTGGAGCAAGAGGCAAGGAAGGAGATTAGTCCCAGGCTGGGCTGAAGTGCTTCCCTATCCCATCCCTGCTCCTTCACACCAGGCTGCTTGAACCCTGCCATGATCTTTGTTGCCTCAAGTCCCAAAGCTCTCCTCATGCCAGCCCAAAAGCTTTTGACAGCACATGAAAAACACCAGGAGCTATGCCAGATCTGCTTTCTCTGCTCGCTGCTGAGGCCTCGGTGTGTAATCCCCACTCCAGCAAACTGCCCTACAGATTTTATCACAAGAAGAACAAATAATCTGTTGCTTTTGCCCTGCAATATCAGATAGAGCTATAAATCACTAGATAGGAGACTAATTACTGGGCCTCTGATCTGATTTAGACTGGAAGATGGAAAAAGCAGCTTTTATTCCTGAAAGCAAAGGAGCACTTCTTCAGAAGAGCAATAGGTGCTCCACGTACCTCAACAGCTCCAAATGGTTTATGCCCGTGCAAATGAGATCAGGGCAGGACCCACTCAAATTAGCAAGACACAAAGTGTCCTGCAGATTTTCTGCTGCATATTTGGTTCGCCTCCCACACCCTCTCTCTCAAGCCCCTACTTTTTGCTACCTCTTCATCTCTGCTCATAAAAGTCAGCACTGCTCCAGTTACTCTGAGTGAGAAACCTGAAGTCTGATCCAGCATGGTCAGTGAATGGGAGCAAGATTTTAAGAAGATCAATGGCTTCTGCTAGGGGAGGGTTGTTCTGCAACAGGCCTAAATGCTGCCTTGCAGAAACCTTCCAAAATCCTGTGCTGCTTCTTTTTGACCTGCCTGGTTTTGGTGGGAATTGTGAGGGAACACCAGCTGCAGGGTGTGGAGGTTGGCTGCTGGTGGGACTGGATGGCAGGTAAGGGCACGCAGAACTGATGCATCCATCACTCCTGCTCTGAAGAACTTAGGAGCCCGGTGTCCCCACAGGTGTGGCAGACTTGTCCCTCAGTATCACCCCTCGACAGCACCAGGAGCCAGAGCCCAGCCCTGACTGGGGTTCTGGCAGGTGCAGGGCCAGCCTGGCTGTCCCCTGAGCACAGCGTCTTCCAGCAGGTGCTTCAGACTGGGTGGTGGTTGGACGGCTGCAGGGTGATTGTGCTGAATGTTTCTGCACCAGGGTAGCCCACACTGGGAAGCTGCTTCCTGACATAAGGATCTGCATGGGCTATGCTTAACATTTTGCCATTTTTTTTATACAGATATGGCACTGTGCCCGCTGTCAGACCCCATCAGCATCCTCTGCCCATCCCTTTCCATCTCCTGCCTTCCAGAAAAACCCTGAAGCTTTCCCCATTACAGGTGTCATGGTTTGTGGTCATCTTATTACAATGAAGGATTATAAAGCAGATGTATGTGAGGTGGATAAAACAGGCACATGGGTCCCTTAATCCCAGAATTTTAAGTGCCGTGGGGATTAGTTTTATATCTTTGGCTGCAGGATTTGGGGATGCAGAGCCAGAGAAGTGAATCTGTGAAAGCAAGTTGATCCCCTCCTTTCAGTTTGCTGTAAGACAAATGCAGTGTAAGGGATCTGCTTTGAGAGATAGATTGGAGCCGGTAAGGGATGTGGCATTTTAGCCTTTAACACAGCCTTTGACATTTTGCCTTTAACACACATTCTATCCCCCATGGCTGTGAAGGCAGGGATCACTCCTGAAAACTCTCCAGCCCTGGTGCAGTATTTAATCATGGGCAGAGAGATCCTAGCAGCTGCCTTCTTCGGGGACATCACTGTTTGCAACTTGAAAGAGAAATGCCTCGCTTGAATTTCCCAGTGTTTGGTTAAGCATCCGGCCTCAGTGATAGGATTGAAGCTGAGCTTTGAATGACGTTTTTTGCTAGGAAGAAAGGGCTGGGGAAGAGACATTTCTCCCTTGGGCTTAAGATCATAAATAAGGCAGTGTTATGTAAGTGTGACTATAACCTATTTATACATAGTGTCAGACTCATGCACTCAGGCTATGAATGACAAATCTCCCACTAATTTTTATGAATGTAGCAGTGGTACCTGTATGAGTTTTGAAACAGCAGTGGAAATGCATGTTGTTCTGTGCCAGCAGTAACTGGGACACCCCTCCAAGTTACACTGAAGGAGGGATGACTTGTGTCTGGCACTTCTTTTACTGTCACAGAGAGTGCAGTTGGCTTCAGGCAGCTCCCTTGTACCCATTCCTGATCCCAAGGTGGCAGGCACTGGGGGGGACCTGCTGCTTTTCCTGGGACAAAACCGGTCTCTTGTCCCTCAAGCAGTGGGCTGGGCGGGAGCTGGGCTCCTCAGAGGCTCCTCTTTCAACAGGACTGTACCCTGTTGTGAGGCATGGAGATGCTGAGGGTTCACCCAGGTGGCAGAACATGGGGAACCATGTCGTCTGGCAAGGTCAGTCTCACCAGCTCACCAGCTCACATGAGGTGCTAACCAGGGAAACATCTTGCTGCAGGCCCTGTGCAGGCTCTGCATTTACAGGGAGTCAAAAGTAAAAGGATAAATTCCTCGAAATAAAGCACATGGCTGGTTACTAAACACAGGGAGATTGCTGAGCTGGAATTGTTCAGAGGCCAGAAGCGTAGAAGTGAATTCCTTTTGGCACACACTTGTGTGTATTTCTGTGCATCTGTTTCTCTTACTGGTGTTGCTCAGTGTAAAGTTGCTGAGCAGAGGGGTTAGAACCAAAGCGGCCTCACACAGGCCAGTGCAGCCTTAGCTCTGTGTGTCTAACTCGGCTGCCATGGCCTGATCCCTGCCTGGCACCAGGACAATGGCAACTGCATTTAAAAAATCACAGGAAGACTTATACCCAGAAATTTCTCCTGAGGCACAGAGAGTCAGTCATTGCAATTGTGTCAAGACAAAACCCCAAATCAGCGTCAAGTTTAAAGACAGGCTTTTTCCTTTTCCGTTGCCTCCCAGTCTGGGCTCTGCCTTGAGCGCTGTCTCAGCAAAGCAAACAATCACACCTCCCTCTCATGGGCCCTGTGCCAGCAGCCATGGACCCCAGAGACCTGAGCATCACAGCCCTCCACAGGAGGTTGTGGCGAGAGGAGAAAGTCTGAAATCCCTCTGGGGCTTCTTTGTGCCTCCGGTTAATCTCCCTTCTCTGCTCCACAGATGATCTCAGCTCCCGCTGCGACCTGATCACACAAATCTGGCAGGGACACGTGGCCCTGGCTTGTCATGTCCTGCTGTCCCCTGCCGAGGATGAGGCAGCCATAGAGTCAAGCGTGGATGGCCCAGGGGGTCAGAAGTGGCCGCAGTTGCCACGATTTCTTCCTAGACACCCCCATCAGAGCCCTGTGACTGATTCACCTCCTGTCTTGGTGCATCAGGCATTGACTCACACCCAAAAATACGTCAGATGATTGTGTCCATGAAGGTCTTCATGGACTTTGCCCCAGGCGTCCCCACTGAACTTTAAAGCTGGGCCTTCTTTGAGAGGTGGAACAGATGGGAGACCTGTACTGGCGATGCTCTGTGTCCCCAGAGGAACAGCCTCCTTCAATTTGCTTCTTAGCAGTTTCCAGTGCCAGTGTGAGCTCTCTCTCTCTAAAAAATAAAAATAAAAAAAAATTAAATAAATAAAAAAAAAAAAAAAGAAGAAAAAAAAGACCTTTTCTGAGAAAGGCCTGATCCTGCTGCCTTTGTCTTGGTAGCTCCATCAGGAACAGAGGGAAGCAGCAGAGACCTTGGGCTCTCAGGCTGCTGCCAAACATATGCTCTCAGGGCTAAAATCAACTTCTGCAGCAGCTGGCGTGCAGACAGATAGGCACATGCCACAGCCTTTGCTGGCAAGGGTTTATGCCCTTGAAAATCTCTCTCAGAAATTCACTTTTCCTCCACTCTGCTTTGCCCAATGCATTCAGTAAAGAGAAAAGAAAACACCAGCAGAATAGGAAACACTCCGACAGACTGCTTGCCAGCCAGAGTGCATCAATGACCTGTTGACTCTCTGAGCAGCCCTTTTAAAGGGCTTATGCCACTCCAGGAGTGTTGTCAAGCACCAGTAGCAGAAATATGGAAAAAAACCCTAGTAAAGACAGTAAGTAGTACAACAGCAGGAACAGCAAAAACAGTAAAACTCTTTGTGCTCAACTGTAGATGTCCTATCCGGTTCAATAACATGGGGAGCACTCAAAGGATGTTCGTACTCCAGTTGTAATAAGGAGATGTAAAAAGTCCAGCTGGATGAATGACCTGGTTGGAAGGGCAGCTAACCTGCTTCAGGCAACTTGGAAACAGCATGAACCTGAGCAAGTGAGCCAGTGCTTCCCAGGAGACTCTTCCCATCCTGTGCAATGTGCCTGGGGGACTTCCTGAGCCAGCGCTAGGATCTGTGCCCCTAATAACCCCTAATAGGTATTTCCTTCGTGAATAGGCCTGGGTGCTTTTTGAACTCATGCAAATGTTCAGCATCCACAGCATCCTGCAGCGAGGAGTTCCACTGCTTCATTATGCCAGAGCCACTTCCTTGGGCTTGCTTTGAACCTGCCACCCCCTTGTTTCAGTGCTCCTCTCCATTTCTGTCCTGGAAGAGATGGTCGTCTCAAACCCATCTCCTCTCAGCTACGGGAGCAGGAGAAATGGCATCTTGCTGCCCTGTTTGGGGACATAACAGTACTGCACTGAATCGCCTAATAAGATCAAAGTGCAATTTTGCCCAACAGATTGAAAATTACTGCTCTTTTGGCTGGGCAACTCGCTTTGTCACACAAAAGATGTAGTGACCTGTTTCAACTCAGCATTTGTAGGCTGCTCTTCTCCATCAAGACTTGCTACATGATTGTGTCAGGAGATCCTCTTTGAGGCTGATGGTGCAGAGCACCCCGCTCTTCTCAGGGGATGAAGATGCTTTATGGCAGTGAAGGCTCCCCAGGTTGCTGCTTATCCAAGCTCTGTCATTCTGGGCTCTGAGCTCCAGCTCAGCGAGCTCATGGGGTGTAACATGATTAGCAGAGAGGAAGTTGTGTTTTTGTAGAGTGCGGCGTGACATGGGAGCCCTTGGACATTTGTACTGGTGTGTGCTGCCAGCACAGCTCACCAGTGGCTGATAATACAGGGAGACGTAGTCAAACAAGCCCCTCTGAAGGCAAAGATGAACGAAAAGATAAGCTCTGGCAAGCTTTGCATATGAGGCAAAATATAAGGGTGTGACAAGTCAGGAACACACACAAATGGGTATGTCAGGTCTGGGGGTTGTTCTCGCCTGTTTTCAGCATCACTGCTGAGAGCCCTCAGTGCACAGCTCCAGAGACAAGGCCATCTGTTTTGCCACGACAGCTGGCAGCTAGCAGAGGCTGCTATGAACAATCTGCCTCCTCTGGAGCCAAACTTGCTAAGAAAAGCAATTTCAGCCACGTCAGATGAAAGCCACCTGCTGCCCCAGCCAAAGGCATGGCACGTGTGAGCACCGTGGCACCAGGTTCTCCCAGTTTCCCACCACACTCTCTTGTGCTGCAAGGCGGAAGCATTCTGGAACTGAGGAGGATCCCAACAACATCTCTGTTCACCCTTGCATTTTAGCAGGGAGAAGCTACGGTAGAGCTGTGTGCTCTGGGTGAACTTTCCCCATTTCTTTGGGGTTTTAAACATTTTATTTTGAAAAATGAAGGGTTTTCCTCTCTGTGTCTTCCAGAATCCCTGGTGTGAGCATTGCTCAGTGGCTGAGAGAGTGTGGTGAGTAATGGTACTGGGCATGAGGAAAGACTGACATAGGAAATGAGGAGTGGAGAAGGAAGGGGTGCAGACAGCGCGGCCCCACGGGCTCTCCAAAGGGCAGAGCAATGGTGACAAAGTGCACAAAAGAGGAAACAAAAGAAAAAATGGGGAACTTCCAGCCCTCCACTGGGCATCCTCTGGGGAAGATATGCAAGACAAAGCCCCAAAGTGAGTTTTGCAGCAATGTGTGGCCAGCTGGTGGGTGTCACAGCTGCCTGCTCCAGTACTGTGCCACCTCTGGAAGGCTTCCAGGGAGACACTGACCTTGCCATACCACAAACATGAAACCCCCTTTGGCTGCTGTTGATCCTACATGCCTTGCTGCAAGGGGAGAGAGGTGGTCTCTGATCCCAAGGACCCCTGGGGATGGCCCTCTCCTTCCCAATATTTTCTAGGCTTCCTCATGCAGAGAAAGCACCTGGCACCCCTTCTGGGAGACACAGCTCCAGCTGCTGCCTTGGCAGCCTCCTACAATCTTCTGAGCATCCTTGGGGCTCTCCTGAATAGAGGAACACCCAGCTGGTAGGCCTGGCCCAGGTCTGAATGCACTGCTTGGAGAGGTTAACCTGAGCTATAATTTCAAATGTTGCCATAAGATTATGGCCAGGCACTTTAAAGAGAATTAGCCTTGAGACTATGCCAATGGAAATAAGAGTTTTTGTGAGGGAGGGATAGGCCCATTTGTCAGCAGCAGTGATGCCACCAGGAAGCTTTGAAGATGGGAAATGGAGACAGTTTTCCCAGAAGCAAGGACCTCAACAAGGTTACCACCACATTAAGGGACTTCATTAGTCAGGATTAATAAATCCAAAATTTATCTGGATTTTGCAATTGCAGCCCATGGCAGTCTATGCAGCCCCCTCGTCTGGTTTCAGTCCCATCCAAACTCCTGGGCTGACCTGTGTCATATAAGCCAGAAGAGGAAAGGAAAATTTCCAACACGAGGGTTTTTCAGAGCTGTCCCTTGTGTTTCTTTTGCCTTGTAAAAACTCACTTTTATCTGCAAGAAAAATTTCCATAAATGTGGTCAGAGAACTACCTTGCAGAGAAACTTTGAGGGCCACAATGGCATCTCTCCTGCAGACCTCCTGAGCCAAGGGAAAACCTGCCTGGCTTCCCTTCCCTGTATTTGGAGAACAAATTAGCAGGGATATGCTTTTACTTCCTTACATGAGGGCTGGCCTTCCTCTTTTTGTGTGCTTGGAAAAATCTGCAGAAGTCTCAGGACAAAGCTGATCTTTCTAATTCTCATCAAATCTGTTGTGATAATTTTCACCTTTTCATCCCTGTTACACATCCTATCAGCTTTACTGCCCTGTTCTGTCAGTCAGGACCTTTCTTATACCTCTCATTCTTTTCTGCTGAACTTCCTTGATTGAACCTGTTGGAGAAAAACAGCTGTGCCAAAGCATTAGGGGCTGTAAAGAGCTTGGAAACACCAGAACCATGAGCATCCTTCTCCCCAGCAAAGTGCAACTAGGGCATACAGGAAGCACTGACATGCGTGTGCCCATTGTGCCGGGGTCTCATGGGGAAAGGGACTGGGATGAGCAAGTAGTTTTAATTGTGCACACAACTTCTTGCCCCAGTCTTACCAGTTTAGTGCTGTTTTGGGGGACACACTCGCTTAAGCATCGCTGGCGCCTGTTGCATGGGGAGCAAAGGAACACTGAGCCGGCATGGACTGGTTTTGCATTAGTCCATTTCCTTTTCCCTGACACAGGAGAAATTTGTCTCGCATTAGTGTTGTTTCCTACCCACTTGGAAAGGAAGAAGTGGGTGGTGGCCACATCCCCTTCCCTGAGGGCCGTCCCTGGTGCAGGGGGCCCCAGGCTGGAGAGGAGGGAGCAGAGGGGGCCCAGTTCCTCATGGCATCCGCTCAAAGCATCTCAGACTCAGCTTTTAACCTGCTACCCCACAGCCAAGGGTCAGCCCTGTCTGCCACACTCCCTCTTCATCCTCATCTGACCATCACAGCAGCACAGATTGCTCCTCACTGCCCAGCAATCCTGGCTGCAGAATTCCACCCCCCCACCCAGCATCTCTTAGTCTGGAATCCCTGGCAGGCAAGATGTCCTCTTTGTCCCTTTCTCCCCCTGAAGCTATGCCATCCTGCATTGTTCCTTGCTCAGTGGGAAGGTTTCTGGCGTGACTGCAGGCACCGGCAGGGAGGTTGTGTAGCTGCTGTGGCCGCTGGCCATGAGATGCAAAGTCCCAGCAGGGAAGGCTGGCCAGGCTCACGAATGACCGCTGCTCGCTCGATGTAATGAGCAAATACTGTTAACAAGCAGCTGTAATCTCCTGGCTTTGTGTGCACTCTCCCCTGCTGTTCCTCACACAGAGGTGATATCAGGGTGTCAGGGAAGACATGTCCCTCCTTGACACCCTGCGTGCTTCCTCCCCGGGGTCAGCAGAGATCTTCTCCAGAACGACACCAGCCAGTAGTCCCTTTCCACCTTCCCTTGCCTCCACAGCCTCTGGGCCAGCACGTGACGGTGTGTGGATGGTGTGCATCTTTTTGAGCCCACCCATGCCCATTAAATGCCCCTCTCACTCAAGTGTGGGGTAGGGGTGAAGGGGGCGAATCCTTCAACTCAAACAGATATTCAGCCTTGCTGGCATATTTAACCAATAGATGCTCCCTCTGAGGGACAGTGCTCTTTGGCATTAAGGGCTGATTCCAGCATTATCATTTTGTTGACGGAGGAGATGCTAGGATTAGAGGCAGAGGAAAGAAAGGATTGGAAACGTGTTCCATTTCCTAGAGACGGCTGCTTTTTTCTCCTCCCAAATTGCCCAGCCAACCACAAGATGAGTCACTGGTCTCCCGCATTTCCACCTGACCCACTTTTGGCTTGTCAGGGCTGACTGCAGAGCTTTTGTTTCTGGGATGCACATATGCACAGCCATGGAACTGTGATGCTTGGGGCTTCTCCTGCGTGAAACAACCTGGAAGCAGGGAAGCTTTCCAGCCCTGGGCTTCCCTTGAAGGCACAAAATTATGTCCATCCTAGGCCACCATCATCAAGGCTTCACTAGGAAGGTCCTGGGGGCCTTGCATGAGCTCTGCAGGGAGCTTTGATCCCAGCAGCTCCAAGCTGAGCCTGGGGGTCCAGCTGTGAAGCCGTTATCCCATAGTTAGGTTTCCCTCTGGGAAAAGCTGAAAGGAATAAACAGCAGATGGGACAGCTTGTTCTGCTTGCCTGCTAATGGGTTTCAGTAGGCTGTTCCCGATTTTCATGCTCCTGTCTGTGAGAAGGTACTGACGAGTCAGGACACTCACACAGCCCAAAATAAAAGCACCTCGGAGGTGCTCAGGTAACTGTGCCCACCAGGTCGCTGTTTGCCTCCTCAGGGCTGTGCCTGGCACGGAGCTCTCCTTTTCCAAAACCAGGAGCAGCACTGTGTCAAACCGCAGTGGAATTGGAGAGATGAGAAACACAGATTAGTGGCAGAAAGCAGAAATGGCATTCCAGGCACAGGAACGGCCCTGGGCAGCAGTATAAATAGTCAGACGCTTGCTCCGTTTTGTGCATGGTGGTGTCATTTTTTTCCACCACCCAAGGGAAATTCCCAGAGGTGAAATGTCCATCCCAATTGTATTTTCCATGTCCAACTCATTGTACTTCCTCAGTCTTCACATCTTGAAGGATGGTGCAGCGGACTTGCCTTGCAACCAGATGATGTCTTGCTTTCACCTCTCTTTGCTGGCCAAAGGGATGGCTTGTTCCTCTGCCCTAAACTATATTTCTGTGCCTGTCTATCTCTGGCTCTTGGTGCAGAGCTTCTCTGGCTGCAGGAAAGGGCCCCTGCCCAGCCTCTGGTACCTGCAGCCAGTCCCTGGCTTGCTTGCCTCTCACCATGCTTTGTTGCAGTGTTTTAGCATCCCGGATTCAGCTAAGTGTCTCAACACCTCTAGCCAATGGCTATGGCACTCATGGCTCAGGTGCAGGGCAGCAAAAAACCCCAAGCCTATCCACAGGGCATGGTGGGATCTCAGGAAAAATCCACTAGGAAAGGCAGCAAAGGGGAAGGTTGTGCTTCTTTGGCTGCTAAAGGTACAAGGAATAGTCTTTCTGCCTTAGGCCTGCAAAAGCCCCATTTAACTCAGTACCTATCCCACATGTGGCAACATCCAGGTTATCCCAGACTCAACTCTAGCTCCACTTGTTCTGAATGGAGGACATTCAGTGTTAGACTGGAAAACCTTCCTTAGCTAGCTGCCGACAGCTCAGAAGGAGGTCCCTGTGCATGCACTCTCTGTTGTGTACCCCAAAGATGTTCACAGCCCCCATACAGCAGGGCAGCCATCAAGTGGGACTTTCTTTTGGCTGTCCCCCACCCTGGCAAACCCTGAGAGCAATGGAGCCAGCAAAAAAATCATGCTGTTCCTGCCCACAAGCTGCAAAACGTGGGAGAAGGAGCCCACACATCTCAGCGAGCGGCTTCCCAGGCATCTGACCACAGCGAGGGCTGAGGGCCGGGTGCTGATGAAATGGCCTGTTTATGTTTTCAGTGCACATGGCACTAATTACTGGTGTCTGTGCTCTAATCCATGCTCTGCGGGCAAGCCAGGAGGTGAGGCTGGGCACACCTGCCCGGTGGTGTGTGGGACCCAGCCCTAGCAGGGTCCAGCAGGGTGGTGAGGTGCCCGTGCTCTACGTGTGCAAGGCACTCGGCCTCTGCCTGGGCCCTGGACGTGTCCACCATCCCGTGCAGCAAAGCCATGCTGTCCAGCATGAAACCATCCAGAGCCACCCTGAAAGTCTTGCCAGGCCCTGTCTCACAGATTCTGGAAGGATTTGGGGTGTCAGGTGTTTGCCTGTGCTGGAAACGTGCTGATCAAGGCAGGGCTGTGGCTAAACCCGTGCCGGAGCTGGCTGCACCCTGGCTGCCATCCGAAGAGGTGGCTCCCTTGGCCAAGGTACACTCCTCCACAAATGCTTACAATATTTGGCACTGGCTAAGTCCCTGACTCTCTGCGCCAAGATTTTGGGTGGTGTGACAGCTATTCGTTACACCCTGGAAAAGTGGGAGACTGCATTGGTTTGGAAATCAGGGGTTGTTTATTCAGCTCTTCCCATTACCATCTCTGACAAATGAGAAGACGTTTCATGAGGCTTTTTCTCCTTCTACTTCTTCCTTTTTTTTTTTTTTTAAGTGGGAACTACAACTTCTGACGTGACATTTCTCAAATGCCAGATTTCTCAGCCTACTACCTATGATAAACTGCAGCTACTTGCAGCCTCATAAACCAAAAGGAACCAGGTCCTTTGCATGCCTTTCCCTCTGCCCTCCAGATCAGCTTGTGTTAGAGCCTGATCACATCCATTCTATGAAGTTTCTTTCCATCCCAGAGCAGGGCACACAGACTGCTGACTGTGTTTCCTTCCCAAGCACAGCTTAACACCGTGTCCCATTGCTGATGTCCAGATCTGGGAAACTCCTTCCCAGGAGACTTGCAAGGATAAAACTCACTCCTTTCTTCAGGATCCGAAAGGATCCTGAAACAAATAGCAAAGTGTTTGCAGGAGATGCCAAGATACCTAGAGTCACTGACACACAAGCCACTGCACTCAGCCAAGTCTGGGAGTGTTAATGAAGCTTGCCTGGATTTACACTGGCACCGCAGAGCAAAATTTAGGCCTTGATTAAAAAAGAAAGAAAGAAAGGAAATCCCACATAAATATTATAGGTTTCAAAGGAAGATGGTGGTTTTTCAGTGGTAAGAAATAGAAAATTGTACTGAAAGTCAATTAAGTGAGCAAGTCATATGCTTTTCTCCAGGCTTCAATTTGGGAATCACATCAGCTCACTAAATCTCCCTTTGGAAATGGCTTTTAGCTCCACTGTTAAATAATATTACTGGAATTGCAATGAGAAGAAGTCAGAGGAATTCACTGATATACGGACCTGACAGAAGAGAACGGGCGGGGTTCATCTGAAAATGTGGTCATAATTCTTCTCTTTGCATTATTTCCCCGCTTCCTGCACTTTTCTGCTTCTCCCTTTGTATATTAGTAGTCCAAGCTGAAACCCTCAGCTCAGCTCAACTCCCTCGATTGCAGCAGGACTGGAGTGTCTTCACACAGACAAGTCAAAGGGGCACCCACGAGGAGAACTGAGCAAAATCTGGGCTGAAGTCAACTCCTGGGGCTCTCCTCAGTCCACAGAGCATAGTTGTTGAATACCCAGCCCATCCTTAGCACAGCCCCCAGGCCCTGGAGTGCACCCTGCCTGCCAGTGTCTCAGCTCACTCTGCTCACCCCATCCTTGGGATGAGCCTGCAACACCCAGCTATTACTCATTTTTGGCAAGTAATTTAGCAGCCCCTGGTTGCTCGTAGTGCAGCGAACATCCTGTGAGTGCCAGAGGCGAGGGGGAGACCACAGGATGTGAAGAGCAGAGCTTATCAGAAATGCCCCCACAGGAAACGCAGTGATGAATATAGAAACCTGATCAAACCGCAGCCGGAAATGGGCTGCTGAAGGCTCGGGGAGATGCTGAGCTCTCCTGTGACCTGCCAAATAGCTGTCTGCTTCCTTCCCACAAAATTAAAGGAGGGGTAACGTTATCTGAGGAGGAAAGTTGAACGCACAAGGGAAGAAGGTGTCCAGCCCAGCAGAAAGGCGTGTGTGTGCTTTTGTAGGAGCCTGCTGAATTTTAACCTTCCCTCGTACACAAGCTGGCCGTGCTTCTTCGCTAGCTGCTGGGTCAGGTGCCCAAAATGGGAGGCTATGGATACACCTCCAGGGCTGGCCCCAGCCCCAGGGAGCTGCACCCCACTCCCACCCATCTCCCACAGCCCATGCAGCCGCCTGAGCTCCTCCACGTGCCTGGGGCAAGACCCACTTGTGTTTGGCAGGGATGTTTGGTTCTGCCCCACAGTGGGTGTCAGCTGGTGACCTTCCAAGGCCAGTGCCTCGACAGACTCCAACGGGTGCATTGCTTATGGCTGAAGCACAAAGAGTAGGACTGCCTGCAAGAATAACAGCTTCAGCTGGCAGGCTGGAGGGCCCTGCTACCATGTCCCTGCTCGCTGAGTCTCTGCCTGACTCCACAAGCGAGATCTCCATCACAGCATCTTCAAACCCAGCAGCTGCCACTGAACCAATCCATCTCATTCTCCCTGAGAGCCCTGGACTAGAAAGCAAAGGGGAAAGAGACATCCTGGCAGTCTGGGCTCACAGGTGTCCATAATAAGTCGCTTAAAAGGTCCCCCCTCCCTGGGGATAGTCTGTTGGTGTTGAAATTCATTTGTGTTAGCTATTTTAAGTGCTGGCCTCAGCCCTGGAGCTGGAAAGCTTCTTGAGTTGCCTCATGCACTGCTCCTCTCTGGCTCATGCCAGTTCCTAATACTTTCTGCCTCTCCAGTAAAACAAACAGGTTCTGCCTGCAGATCCCAACTTATCCACTGTGTGCCACACAAACAGGCTGGCATTCATCTTGCTCACTGTGTTGTCTCTGCTTCAGCCATGGAGAGCCATGTAGAGAGCCCCCACACTTACTCACCTGGGCCTAGGAATGAATCAACTCGTAAGGGCAATGGTTAAAATGGCACTCAGTACCATACACAGGCAAATAATGGCACAATTAAACCTCCTGAATAGATGTCAAATTACTTCCTTAAGGTAGCTTCTAAGCTCAGGCAGTTCAGAGAGTGTTTAGTACAAGATGCTAATGGGCTATGTTCAAATATAAGCCTGGGTTAATTAAATCACACCATATCAATCAAGAACGAACACAGCCTAGTTGGCATTTCCAGTTTATTGTTAATTTGTGACCCCCAATAGGTCCAGAATTAATCACTACAGCCAATTATTCTGCCCCTGCCAGTGACACCAGTGCTCACCAGGCCTTCTCATGGCAGGCACAGACCAAACACAGGCTGCCTGGCCAAAGTGTGCTGCCTCTCTGCCCAAGAAAAGCAGAGGGAGACCCTGCAGGGCTCACCCTCATTGCACTCACTGGCAGGTGGGGAGGGCCTGGAGCATGCTTTGGAGACTTTTGGGGTGGGGACGGGCTGCAGGGAGCCTCTCTCACCCGGAGGAGCAGCAGGGCAGAAGGGCCTGCAAGACCCAGGGAATGCAGCAGAGATGGGCGAAGTCTGTGTTCTGCCAGAGGATTTGAAGCCACGTGTCAGCAGGCCTTTCTACACGTTTGTTGCCCCATCTGTAATAAAATAAATAAAATAGCACTTAGTTGCCTCATAGGGCGTGTGAGCTGCACTTAATTGATATGTGCAACCGATTTAAAGGTTCTGGGAACAGAGAAGCATTGAGAGGAGCTAAATGGTGCTCCTGCTTCTGCTGTGTCCTTGTCTACTGCACCCTTCAAAGGGTGAAGTGTCCCATGTACCACTTCCCTTTAGCAGTGACCCCCACTTTGAAGCCTGGCAGAGAGACAATATGTCCTGTACTGTCTTGAAGCATGAGATCTCTTTGTAACCTTGACACATTGATCATCAACATGCAAGAGTCTGTCCTGACCTAGGGAGACAGGTGAGTTTTTTGAATGCAGAAAAACACTGCAAGCTAAGTTGTTTTTCAAAACAAAGCACCTCAAGGCATCAGAGCAGTGGGCTGGAGATGAACCAAGAGAACATTGGAGGGTACCGGGGCTTACAGAGTGCTGCTCCTCTCTGCTCTGCACTGGTGTCATGTGACAGTTCAAATATATCACCATTTCTGGGATGTGGCTTTTAGTTTCCTTTGCACTGATGCATTGGTAAGGTTATTCAAGAGTCACTTAAAGTACAGAATAAGCACTCCTTTCCAGGTGTCGTGGTGTTCAGTCTGTCTGCTATCACCATCTTGGGCTGCACTCTGTGTTAGGACTCCCTCTTTTTCCACATGCTCCATCTCCCTGCCTCTCTGGATGATATCAAAGTTTAACATTCCTTTGATTTTACCTCATCCTGGCCTCCAGCAGCACCAAGACCTCCCAGAATAGGTTGTCTAAGCCACCAGAGCTGCTGGCTGCTGGCATTCCTTCACAAGGCATTCCCTGAACATGCCAGCGCCAGGTCCATCTCTCAGCAGGAGCAGCAGACCAGGCTCTGGTGTGCCTGTGTGACCAGGTGAGGTGTGCACAGAAACGTATGCACAGGCACAAAACAGAGCTTTCAGGGGCCTTGCTGCCACGGCTGTTGCTGCCCAAAGGAAAATACCTGTAGTGACAGACGCCACTGCTGTGACAGTCACTGGAATAGTCTCACTGGGATGATGGGAGAGCTGCTCTGTGGGCTGGATGAAGTAATGACCATAAAGAATCCTGTAACAAGATAATGGGCCAAATGAACCAGGATTGCATCTGCCAGCTCTTTATGCAGCATGGAGCCACACAGTGACACATGGTTCCTCGTGGAGCAGCTGTGAAACCCCAGAAGAAAGACAGAAGAAGAGAAAAAAAAAGAGAAGGTGATGAAGAAAAATAAAATCAGCTGATTCATCTTGGGCCTTCCACAGGCAGAGTCAGTCCCTGCCACAGCATTGACTCAAAGATGGACAAATGAAGGGACAGGCCTCCTGCCAATGCTCTCCTGCATCCAGCCAGTCATCAAACAGGCAGGATACTCTTTTTATACATATGCACGTAATTAATTCAGGCCTCTGAAAAAAAGTCATTGGAGAATTACAGCTCACTTAATTAAAGAAAATAAAATGTTAGCCTTGTCTACCATGTGCAGGCACTGGTAAAGGCCCTGAAAGATAGAGAGCCCACTCAGTCCTGTTGTGTGAACTCAGTGAACTGTTAGCATAGGAGTCAATTCATCTCTGATTTTATGTTTCCTTCCCTTCAAACCCTGCGGTGTGCTATCCCTCTGTACCCTAGCATGGAAAGCACAGCTTGGGAAGAGATCTCAAGGCAGTACCCAGAAACCAGTGATAGCTGTTAGCTCTAGGCTGCAGGCGTCTTCCAGGACAGCAAAGCACAGGTAGTTCAGCGTGTGTCTCAGGAGACCAGCAAAGCTCCATCAGTGGACATGAGGGACACCGAAGGCAAGAGAAGGAGACCCAGCCACTGCCAGCCAGTGACTCATCCTCCCAAGACTGTTCAGATGAATCATCTGGTGCAGATATCTGCTCCACTGCATCAGCCACAACAGGACTTCAGCTGTCCTGTTTTGAGACACTGGCTCTTTGGTATTACCCGTCTTATGTGAGGCCTTTGGCAAGATCAAGTCGAGATTTACTAAATGTCTGAGGAGCTACTGAAAACCTTCCCCACAGGCCTTCACACCAGTTTAAGGGTGTTGAGCCCTGGGTTGGGACAGAGGGTTTGTGATGTTAAAACAGCTCAGCTGAAGGTTTGCCTTTAGCATATCCCAGTTAAGCACCACCACTCTTCAGTGAAAGAGAGCTGCATAGTGGATGGGGCCTGGGCTGGAGGTGTTGCTCAAGTTACAAGCCACACTGGCCTGCCAGGGAAGATGGGCCAGGAAGAGGTGGCTAATTTAGCATCCTTCAGACCAGAAGAAAATTCATTCACTTAACCAACACTTTGCTTTCCATGCAAGCCTTCTTTGAAAGTTTATTATTAATGCAATTAAACTGGCTTCTCTGGCTACAGCTGGGGTATCTCTATCACTGGTCTGTGTCACTTCGGGTTAGATAACAATGTAAATAACCAGAGTTGGCTGAAATTAGAAGTCTTGGCTTGTTTGAGGGCAGCAGTATGGATTGCTGGGTGTTTTCAGGTAAATCATACCCTGATTCTTTACCAGACTTTCCCCATCTGTCCGTTAAGGGCTCCTGCTCCAACTTCAGAATTGCACAGACACTGAGGGTTGCACAGACACAATCTCACATGAGGATTGTCTTTTGCCCTCCCCTTAGCAAGAAAGAATTTCCAAACGCTGGTTTTAAACTTCAGTGGGAGTTAGGCAGGAGCTCAGGGGGGCAGGATTCTCCTTGAGGTGCAAGGTGGGCACATCAGCCTGGCCAGGGTACAGGAATAGGAAATTCCCAAACTGAACATCTCTTGTTCTCCCTGCTGTAGGTCATTCCATCTGTGACACTGTTTAGTCAGCACTGCACTCACAAACCTATTGGAAAAACAACTGAGTCATGAAAAAGAGCATCTTAAATCCCTAAAACTCAAGCCCACAAAATGCAGTTATCCTTGCACAGCTTTCTCATGCTCTGGTAAAGGACCTTGTGCCCATCAGATTTAACAGGCAGCTAAGATAAGCCATACCTGTGGAGAAAGCAAACAATCTGTTTAGGCATTTAAAATGGAAAAAAACCCCACCACCACCACTGTTCTTACAGCTAATGCCATTGTTAAATAATAATAAAAAAAAGTTATTGCGCAGGTGGCCACACAGGGAACAAGTTGTTCAGAGAAGTTGTGGAGCCTCCCTCACTGGAGATATTCAAGAGCTGCCCAGACACAATCCTGTGCCGTGTGCTCTGGGATGGCCCTGCTTGAGCAGGGAGGCTGGACCAGATGAGCCCCTGTGGTCCCTTTCAACCTGACCCATTTCTGTGGTTCTGTGAAAATGCAGAGCAGCTGACACATACATAATGCAACCAGTTAGAAAACCTCCCAGAAGTGTTTTGCTATTTCAGGACATTAATCATGGGAGATACTACGGACACCTTCAGCAGTATGGATCTTCTCTTTCCTCTGCAACTAAGAGAAATTTAAAAATGCAGGTAAACAGGGTCTGATCCTTGAAAGTGTTCCCCCAAAGCCCCAAAAAGCCCATATGGTCAATGAATCATCTTCATGTGACATGGTAAAGGCTTCTGAACTGTGCAAAGAGATTAGGATTTACAACAACTTTTCTGTAAAACCACTCAAAAGTTTATAATATAATGAAAGGGCAGAAGAACTGTGTGGAGAGGAAGCCAGGGACATGGAGAACATTCATGTATTTAATAAAGGCTAGCTGTGAATACCAGGTTGATAATTTTAACTACATTTAAAAACTACCTTTTCCAAAGAGAATTTACATTTAGGCTTTTTAATGAACCTCCTTCCTAGGCAGGTCTTTCCCTTTGCCTGATCCTACTCGTGATGAAAACAGGAACAGGGTTTGCAGCAGCTCAGCTGGGCAGTTGGCACACAGTGCATTGCAGATAGTTTCCAGAGGTTGCTTGTAGCTGATGGTACCAATAACATGTGAAGTTCAGTCTACAAAAAGAGGATTAAGCCATTGTAATCATAATCATTATCCTCACCAATGATTTCCAATCACCTACCATGTACCTTTTCAATCTGCCATCAGCAAGCCATGGATATGACAACTCTGACTCATGTTATAGCTACAGTTATGGAGTCTGCAAGTGCAGTGACCTACGAGGAGTCTCTGTATAGTCCCAGACACATGGCCCAAGAGCAGGGCTTCCTTCAGAAGGGATTGTTCTTAATAAAATGTTCCATCGCAATTCAATTTCCTTCATGGCTCAAAGATTGCCTCTTCTAGTACCTATAAATATTCTGGTGATCCTGTCCTTGACAACCTCATTCCCACAAACTGATTGCTGTTGCAAAAACTGAGCTAGGCAGTAAGACCAAAAAGGAAAAAATTTAGACTCAGAGCTATGCAGTCTTAGCAATTGACTGAATCACACCCACAATGATGTCCAGCTCCAAAGCTGGCAAAATGGATCAGTTGTCTTAAATTGACTTTCCCCACCATATAGAATTTATCTTGGATGCAGAAGAGTTTCTTGTGTGTGTGCTTGTGGCTAATCTCTTCAAGGAGGGTAGGCAGGAGGAGTGGCACGGGGAGGAGCAGCCCTGGGCCTGCGCTCCTCGGCTCAGCACTGATGAGCAGGATGGCACAGGGGTCGGGAGAGCCAAATTGCACCAGCTGACAGCTCCCAAAGAAGGGACATCTTTTCACAGTGCATATTTAGAGCATGGACACACTGAACCACAGGATGTTTGCATGCTAAAAGCTCACACGAGTTCAAAGAGCAATTAGACAAATTCATGACAGAAAAATCCATTGACAGCTATTAATTGCAAAGACAGAGCTTCTGCTTCAGGAACTCCCTCAGTTGCACACACCTGGAGGCCAGGACAGTACCCTGGGATAGTACAAAAACATGCCAGCCCCATGCTTTTACTTCTTGCTAGGCATTTGTTTTCCAGCTCTTAGTAGAGGGGGTGGCTGGGCTGAGTAGTGCTGCTCTCATGCCAGTGTGTGGCCATGAGGTATTGGCCTGGGATGTCACATACCTACACAGGACTTCCTGCCTGTAAAGAAAAAAGGTAGCAATATCATAAGACTACAAACAAATTTGCACAGAAAACAAATTTTCTTGATTTCTTGAAGTGCATCTGTGAGCTCTATGGAAGTCCCCAGGAACAAGATCTATTGCTAACGGGAGGAGGCAGAAAGCTATGCCATTTTGGCTGAACTGCCCCTCTGATTTGAAGGAACCACCCCTACCTCCTGCTGACTTTTTCTTCCCGGAGGCTAAAATGCACATGAATCACTAACAAGCTTGTAGAGTCCATGCGTGCTATCATAGCTTGCGTAATTAATCCTGAGCCAATGTGATTTGGTGAATTAACAAAGCCGCTGTTGCTGGGGTGGAAATTCCTGTTACCTGCATCAGGGCTGGATTTGCTGTTCATCTGCATCTGCACATTTGCAGATGCCTGTGATCCCAACAGCAGGAGTTATATACCGGGGTATATCAACGGGGGGAAATATGCACAGAGCAGAAGAGAATGAGAAGAAATGCATCATGATCCATGGTTTTAGTGGCTCTTCTTTCCAAGAAAGAGGATTCATCATCAGTCCTGCACAGATCAGGTTTGTCATGAACAGCTTGGGTGTCCATGCACCACTTCTAGAGCCTTGGAAGGAATCTCCAACACTTTGGTCTTTTGCTTTTTCTAGCTATTCCAGCAGGTTTTTTTTACTTAGCATCTTGTCTTAATCACCTTTATCTGCTTGAAAGGGGCAGAGAAAACTAGCCTGGATAAAAGGGAGTAACTTTGTAATCCTAGGCAGAAATGAAGCCCTTGTTCTCTCATCTCCTGCCGTTGTCCATCCAGCAAGTAGAGATGCTCAGTTTTTAGCTGAGTTCCAGAGCTTGGTTTGATTTCAGAATATTCAGCTGTGGAAGCAAGTTTCACATGCTCCAGATACTAAGTTTTATGCAAACCCCTCTTCAGTGCTTGGCCTGTGATTCCTCCAATACCATTGTCCAGGTGAGCTGTCTGGATTTGGGCAGAATTTAAGACACTTCAGTTGCTAAATCCAAAAATCAGTCCACATCTGAAGACATCAAGACCCTGCTGACCATCTCCTCCTGGAGGGTAATTTTGTTAATTCCTTCTTGGTAGCTGCTAGGGTACAGCCAGTCCTGGTCCTGCCAGTGACCCAGGCAGATATGAAAGGTCTCAGTAAAATGCTGAGGATCTGGGCTAGAATAGTTGAATTGGGTTAAACTCCTCTCTCCCCATGCACCTAGAGCACTAGGTTAGGTGTCTTTAGCTTTTGTTTGCTCTTTCTTGAGTGTCAGCAGGCAATTGTCCACGCAGCCAGAAAGTGTCTGGCAGTGGCTCACCTGTGCAACATGAGCCATCCCTGCTTTTCACACCAAGGCACCCCTTCTGTGTCAAGATGTTGTGTTTTCAGTGAGTGAGCAAGAAAGGAGTCATATAAATGTAGTCACACAGCTTCCTTTCCCAGCACAGGTTTCACAGACTCCTCGGTCACCATGTGGCAGATATGGTCTGTCCAGTCAAGCAGGAAGGTCTGAGTGTACACAACTGCATGCTGTTTGCAGTGCTCTTTTTTTCCTGTTTTAAATTTTTTTTCCTTTAAAAAAATATATATTTTGGTGTCTTTTACAGGCAAAAGTGAAACTTGGGCTTGATGTATTGAAAAAACAGCACAGAAATGGAGAGCTTACAAAAACCCAGAGTGGTGAATTTTCTGTCAGTGCTGGACTTCACAATGGCACCTGGTAAGCGATAGAAAAACTCCACAATATGTCCTGAGCAACCTTTTGCTCACCATCAAAGGAGGGGAAAATGTTATTTGTCCTAAACAGAGATGTGGTAAAAATAGAAATTGAATCCTAGGCCGTATTTAGCATTTCAATTAAATGACCTCATTTTTAACAAGCGTACCTAGATGATTCACATTTTAGAAAAATCAGGCTATATGCAGAGCTGTCCAAATGGGAAATGTAGCTTGCCCAGATAGAATTGGAACATTGAATGCATCCCAGGTTCAGCTCTTCCCATCACTGACCAGATTTCAGTGGCAGTCTCTCTGCCATTCCTCGCTTCTGCTTTTTCCAACAGATGTGGACCACAATCTACCTTGTGCTGTGACAACTTCATTGCTCCTCTCCCCAAAGTTAAGAGAAAGGAGGTGAAAGGCACCCCAGCCAGAGATGTTAGATCTAGAAGGAAAGGGAACAGCACATGCTTGAGAGGCCAGCAGAGATCAGGGCAAAAACTGATAAGGTAGGAGGAAATAAATAAAGTAAGGCTAAGTAAATAAATAAATAAAGGAATTTAAAAAATTTTATATAAATAAAGTATGACAAACACTGACAAAGTAGGAGGAAATAAATCTGCTGCATGGGAGCAGGACAGTCCTGGATTGGGGCCTGGAGGCATGGTGACATCTCCATCCTTGGGGACCACCCACCACCAGACCTGACCCAGCTGTGAGGGTGTGAGGGAGAGAAGGGGCAGAGAGATCCCCAGACCTCACTTCCCACCTAAACCCCCTGTAATTTTACAAACTTGTCAACTACCCATATCAACCCCAAAGGATGGGGTTGAGTGCACCAGAAAATGGAACTTAGGGAGCAAAACTTTGGCCCTAAAATTATCAAGAAAGTGAGCTGTGGAAACAAAATGATTGTGTTAGCAGACTGGCTTAGGCATTAGTATAAGCCTATCATTCTGTCAGAATGGACAAATATTTCCTGCAGAGTTAATAGAGCTCTACTGGGTTGCTCTTAATAGTTGTTTATTTTATTTTTCACTGTTCATAATAAACCTCTGCACATCTGAAAATAGCTCTCTCTAATTACTGTGTGAGTACCTGTGCATTATCAGTGTGCATGGGTGTGTTTGTGTGTGTTGATGGATGACACCTCAGGTACATGCAGAGAAAAATTGTATTTGAGAAATGTGTATTTACTGGGAAATTTTAAATGTTCCTGGTTCACAAGAGTTTCACCAAATCCAAAACTGGCTTAGCACATGATTGAAAACCTTGGCAGTCACTTCCAGATCTCTGCCTTTGGGGCACATGGCAGAAAGGAATCCTGCAAGGAAAACATGGGACAGTTTTAACAGAAAAATAAAAAATTTAGGGGGAAAAAAAAAGCTTGCTGTGATTCATGCCAGAATCAACTCAGATTTCAGTCAGAAAAATGATGTTTCCCCTGAACATGAATCCTTGCTGTTCTTTTACAGAAAGACTCCAGTCATATGCTCTGCCACCTCTCTCTTGAGATTTTTGTCTCAAATTGCCCTCTTGATAAGATTCAAGATCCCGATATGTAAAATGAGACAAAGATGATGGATGTGGTGGGATGGTGATTTCCAGCAACAAATCTTGGTGCTACAGGAAAGTGTTAAGTAAAATATGGCATGTCTTCTTAATGAACAAGTTGTTTTCCATTTTGGTTAAGACATTTCAGTTCATCGAGCACCTAGACAACAGCTGGGTTGACTTAGAAGCAATGTGCTCAAAACCAGGATTCAAATCAAAAGCAGTCAGAGAAACAACAGACAAATTTGACTCAAGGTTTTGCACAGAGTTTGGTCAATCAGCACTGGGGAAGGAAGATGGGTGAATGTTCATCAGTGGACAGCAAACAGGGAGCATGGGTGTTTAACTGAAGGGGGACAGATATTTTCGAAGGGAGCCTGGATGAACCCCACACCTTTATTTTTGCCTGGTTGCATGCAGCTGAAAAAGTAGTCATGGACAAATTTGCACCTCATGAACTCTAGGAGATTACACCGCTGGCTGCCTCCATTCTGGGTGAAAGCAAATTAAAAAGAAGTCAGGGCCAATTTACTTGAAGATCTTTTCCAAGTCCAGCATTGTCTTTGGATTTTATCTTTGGATTATTATTTTATTGGATTTTTAAGCCCAATTTAAAGCTGGACTGCCCCCTTAAAGCTTGGCTATCCACTTCATTGCATTAGAGGTGCTTCTTTCTTTCCACTGCCTTTTTACAGGTGACTTATCTCTGGAGTGACCATCTATGCTGGGCTGTTCTGCTACCTCTTTATTTTATCCAGGGATGCCAGTTCCAGCATGTTTTCACCTTCTTGAGCTCTTCAAAATGAAATACAGGGCTGGAAACAATGATGCCTGCTGAGAAATGTGGGACCAGCTGAATATATTTTTCAATGTGGCCTTTGTTGTCTTTTTTTCTCAGAATTGGGAATGTGAGAGTAATGTCAACTTTTTCAAGGGATAATTCTATCCAGCTCTGAAGCACCCTTATTTCTCTCCAAAATATACCTGGCCTTTGAGCTGTAGCATCAACATTTCCTTCCCATTGAAAATATTCGGGGTTTCTTTTTTTTTAAATTTTTTTATTGCACACATTGATTGAACATGTGGGTCATATGTGCTGTCATTTGGTGATGCAGCAAGTCTGACAACCCTAGGGACATTGTTTCCTGTTGAACAAGTTTCTGTGTGTGCACTAGTGTACCTGAGAAAGAAAAGACAGAAATGTGATCCTAACTGTGTGGGGCTGGACACCTTCCATCTCTGTAGCACGCTGCAATGTGGGTCACAGGCTGCTTTACAAAAGCTCTCTCTTGCCCTCTCTTTTCTCTGGCTGATGTGCTTTAAGCACCACCACTGCCAGATCACACTCTCTAGAGAAAGAAAAGAAATAGCGGGTCTGTGCAGCCAGCTCAGCATTCAGGATAGGTAACAGCATCCTTGTTCTGACTAGATGCAAGCAGCTGAAAGCCAGAAAAGTAAAAAATCAAATAAGTGCCATCCAAGTCCCTGTGATTTGCAGGCAAACACCGTTCAGTGCCACTGTGCTGCTGGCAGGGCAGCACAGAACCCATAATTTAGTCCCAAAACCTTGTCTAGCAAATCAGCCAAAGTGCCCAGCTAATGGCTCTACAAGGACTGGGTACCTGAAAAGAAAGGACCTTTGAAAAGAAAACCAGGAGCATTTGCCTGATGTGGGATAACAGGATGATTTCTAAGTTTTGAAGGATGCAAATGAAAGAAAATCACTCCTTCACCTGCAGGAGTGGTTCTTCTGTTCCCAGCAAGAAGGCTAAACCCTGCCTGGTGTGATGTTTCTCTTCCTTCTCACTAAACAGAAGAAGTTGAGCTGGCGTCAGTCTGTGCTGTGTGCATGTCTTGGGTCTAATGCACAGCCTGGAAGGGCTGGCAGAGGAAACCCAGGGTCATTTTCTCTCACTCTCTCTCTCCCCCCCATCCCAGTGCTGGGATACCTGTCATCTTTTCAGGAAAGCTACGGGATGGAGATGAAGTGTTTGAAAGAAGAGACTACCACGGCAGCACCAAACCCACTGAGATACAGAAGCTGGCTCGTTTTCCATATAGACAGACAGCCACACAGGAACTGACCGGTGAGTTTGTAGGCATCTTGGAAATCCTCTTAGCATGTGCCTACCAGTCTGTTCTCCTGAAATCCACCTGGCTGGAAGCACCCCCAAGCACTGCCCCCCCTTCCCATGGTGAGCTGCTGCCACTGCCAGAGCACAGGTCAGAGCAGCAGCCATGCCCCAGCTCCAGGAATAAGGTGTTGGGGAGGCGAAGTGGAGGTGAAATTTCCTCTGACCCATTCATGTTCACTGCGAGTGAGGGGAAGGCCCAGCCCTTTGCAAGCAGCTCCCCAACGATCCCAGCTTCTCAGATTCCATCCCTTGGGATCTGCCTCTGGCTGGTCCAAGCACTGCATGCTCTGCCACACAAAGAGACATAAATCAAGCAAACAAGTGACAAGACCCAGCTCACAGCTGGCACAGCACCCTGCTCTGTCCTGCCCTTCACTGCGGAAAGGTGTCAGATCAGTCAAGCACCATTTCTCTTTTGTAAGTCTGTGCTGATTTCTCCTGACCACCTTCTTGTCCTTCATGAGCCTGAACATTATTTCCAGGATTAGCTGAGGTGAGGCTGGCTGGCCTGTAGTTTGCCATATCTTCCTGAGGAGGAGAGTGGCACTTGCTTTCTTCCAGTCTTGAGGAAATGCTCCCAGTTGCCCTGATAGCTGACACACCAAAGATGGGGGAAGCAGTGGACAGGCCCTGGATGTCATGTTCACCAGTTCCTCACCTCTTCACTGGTATTTCCTCAGGAAAATAACACTAAAAACCAGAAATGCTGAGATCTTACACAGTTTTGACCTCTTATACTGAGGATTTTCTTGCCCTGTGTGCTGCTTTCTCTGAAAAGCAGAGAGTGATGTGACTCAAAGCTCTGCTGGGACAGGGTTTGCAGATCATTAGAGCCTGGGTTTGTCTTCAATTGACCCAGATGCCTAAATTTAAACTCAAAGTTAAGGACATTTCTGGATCTAAAGGAGTGAGAGACATTGCTGCTGTAAATGATCCCACTGCTTCTCTTGGCCACTTCTACATTCTCTGTTCTGACCCCCACTCCTGACTGCACCTCTACATATGTGTGGCCCCCTCTGCAGCAATAAGAGCAGCACTTTAAACTTTTAAGGTGATTATTGGTTTAGCTTCAAAGCATATACACCCTTCCTAAAAGAAGAGTTTTGAGCTCACACCCAAAGCAAGAAAAGCCACACAGGGATCTCCAGAAGAGCTGAAGGAAAATCTCTTTAAAAGCCTTGCGTTTTGAGAAGATGAATAAACATAGGAAGTCAGCTGCTTGGCATTCACACTGGGCTCTCTCTGTGTTTTCTGAGTGCCTACCAGCCCCTGAGGATGGAGCAAAGGCTGACACGTCTGGAGGGCTTGCTGAAATGACAAAGCTTTTACTTCTGCAGAGAATTAAAAAGCTATGGTCATGGGAAAAAACAAACATGGGAAGTCTAAAGAATAGAAAAAAACCCACAAAATTTGACAAGAAAGCCCCCTTCTGTTTTGTATTTTCCATGAGCCAGGATCCTACATATTACTGGTTTTATTCATATATCCTCTCAATCCCATTTTTGGTATCTACGGGTTTCTGATAGACTTTACAATCCTCACTCCTCCCGTCAAACCAAATCAAAGACCAAATCCCAGTCCCACCCCACAGAATTCCTGGACTGGACAGATATTTTGGATCTGAAAGCAGATCCATGGGCCACGGGGCTTGGCAGGCATTGGCGGGTCTCCTCTGCACACAGGGCGACACGTGAGGAACAGCAGGGCCCTGCCAGGGCTGGGCGAGAGGGAAGGCATGTGGCACAGAGACAGTCTCCGTGACCCATGTGGGTGGATTTGGCTCCTTTCTTTGGAAATGCTATTGACAGAGACAGACACTCCCTCTGGATGCTACGAGCCAGGCTACCGAGCCACCCTCACATGTGCAACGTGGCTCTCTCTGCTTCTGCCAGCCAGAGGCTCCCACGGGCAATTTGCCAAGCATGGAAAGGACAGGAAGCAAATGTGGCATTAGGGGCTGCAGCAATGGCTCTAGTCCATGCGGCAGCAACTTCAAAAGATAGGAAAAAGACAGATTTGGAGTTACTTTTTGCTCTGTACCCCACTGGTGGATGATCTTTGAGGGATTTTGTGCCCTCCTGCCAAAGAACTGGGAAGTCTTTGGAAAATATCCCTGCACTACACAGCAGTGTTCCGAAGCACAATGTTCAGAACAGGATGAAGGCCCCTCATGCCCCTCTGATCCCCCAGCTGGGATGTGACCTCACCTTGGTGGTGCAGCCAGCAACACATGTGTTGAAAAGCCCCAGAAATTTCACCCGTGGGAGACAGCAGTGATCACCTGGGACAGGTGAGCGCATCCTTGTGTATTTGCTTTCTTTCTGAAACTAGTCATTAGAGAGGGTGTCACTTGCTTTCAGCTGACAGCAAGCAAGGCGTTGTTACAGGAGTCTTCTTTGCATGTCAGAACTTTCTCACGGTCAGAAGTGCTCCTGGGCATGGGAAGGGTAGAGGAGGGAGTGGTGCTGCCCTCTGAATGTATGGCTCATGCATTGAGGAAACACTCACACGAGCCAGGAGGAACAGGAATTCTGCTGAGGTGATTGCATCAGGACTTTTACATCAGGATCTCACCAAAGCAGCCATTTCTGGACCTCGTTCTTTATATCTTGACTTTCTTGTCTTACAATGACGCAGGTTTTCCCCGTGGATTTTTCAAGCTCTGCTCCCTGCTTACAGGACACCTTGTGTTTTGACTTGAACAAGCCTGCCAGGCCCCATGGTACCACGGGAGCTGGTCTGCTTCTGGGTATTTCTGACATTTCAGAGCAACGGGAGCACCTTACAGCTGATCTGGAGAGGGCAACTCCAAGGGACAAGTTACTGTACTTGCCTCCACAACATGCAGCTCTCCCACTTGAGGGTACCAAAGACTTAGTCCTCCTCCAACAGCTCTTCTTGTTGCTCTGCTGTGAATCCTGACAAGCTATCCCTCTGTGGAGCCAACTCTTCTTTCCAAATTCTGCTGCATTGCTCCCAGGCTCTCCTCCCACCTTCCTTCAGCACAGCACACCTTTCTTGCCAGAATCCACCCAGTATCATCATTAGAAGGCTTGTTGATCCCCGGAATAACACCTGCACGTTCTGTAGCAAGCCCTGAATTTAGTTCATGGCTGTTTTGCCCGACGTGTATTTTCACTGAGTCACACACTGCTTGCTGACTCACAGAAAGCATTGAGGTGGAAAGTGGCAAGAATGGTAGGATGCAGGCTGCACAGACTCCCTCCCAATGGGAGGTGGATGAGGCTCATCTGTTTAGCTTAGAAGGAGACCACACACCTTTACATGTATCTATATTGAAGGAAGGTTACTGAAATTTGAGATTTATAATTTTATAGGCAAACACAAAACGGGATCTAGGGGTTGGACACAGACAATGAACAAATGCAGGCTGAAAGAAGGGAGAAAGGTACACAATGTATGAAATCTCAGAAGCTGCTTGCCATGTAATTCGAATTAAATCTTCTTCCTTCCTTGTGTTCTGGCCAAACACTGCTGTTTTACTAGATACATGGTTTCTCTGCTCTTAACCACTCCCAGAAGGGATGAAGCACTTGCAGGACTCAGGGTACACCAGTCCTACGGGCCTCCATCCACACAGGCACCACAGCTCTTCCAGGAGTGAAGGAGAAAAACACCTCTCTCCGTTTACATGTACAGAATGGACTGGCAGACTTGTGTGGGCTATGTCTGTGGCACTGCAACAGGGACAGGCCAGTCTGGTGCTGCTACTGTTCCCGCAGTGCTCAGTCTGGCACTTAGCACTGTAGCATCTCTTGCAAGTTCCTTTCTGACAGGGTTTTGGCAGGACAGGACAGCCTCCACCAGAACGATGGCTGGAGTCAAGACCAGATAAAGCAGGTGGGGTGATTTATCAAGCTGGAATAGCTATTTCATAGTTCCTAGCTCAGTCCTTTCTCATGGCATGCAGATATTCACCATGTGTGTGTTTCAAAGTCCCCTGTGCCTGCAGAATATCCATGCAGCTTTAAGAAGGTCCTTACTCAAAACATCAGAAGCAAAGCAGATGTGATTTCCCTGGCTAACAGTGTTGGACCCTGAGACCTCTGCAAAACTGTAGTGAAGTTCCTAAAGCTTTTGAGATGAATAAGGACCATGTTGGTGGCACTGAAGGGGTGACAGTGAGCTGAGATTTGTTTGCTGCACGTGTGTTTACCTCATTCATTCACATCTCACATGTAGGGAGCTGTGGATTCAATTAGAAAATAATAGCCATTTGCAGTTGATTGCCTGAGACATCAGCTTTAATAGCAGCTGGAGAGAGTTAGACGCCTGAATTGGTTCTGAGCTGCACTTCCTAGTTATTATGCTTCTAATTATGGCAAACCTGCTATTTGTCAACAATGTTTTATCAAAGGTGGGGAGACATGACACTCATCTTTTGGGAGGTGGCTCAGACTTTCTATTAGGTATTACACAAGATGGAGTCTGCCATATACCTGTTTGCCTTTCAAAGAAGCATCAGAACCCTTTTTTTTTTTTTTNNNNCAAAACAGCCTTTTTTTTTTTTTTTTTTTTTTTTTTTTTTTTTTGTGGTAATGCGGGTGTGCAGAGAGCCCGCCAGCTGTCAGTCTGGAAACTTTGTGGCATACGTGTTTCTCTCCTTGATATACAGGGGCTTACACATGATCCAACTTATTTTTCACTCCATCTGGACCAAATCTGTGAGAAGATCTGCTCTAGAAGGCATTAAAATTTTCATTCCAATCAGGTCAGCAGACAGCTGTGAAATGGTCCAGAGCCCAGGACAGAACTTTGCTAATAGGTTATATGTGTGTAATAGGAGAGCAAACATTATTTTTCCTGCTGCAGCAGCTCAGCAAGGATTGGGCAGTGGATCTTGGTAGCTTGATCCTGGGGATGCCCCAAGACACAACTTTTTCTGATGGAACTTGGTTCAGAAGAGCTGCACTTGTCCATTATATGAGAGTCTGATATGCACTGCTTGGTTTGATGTAGAATGCACAGCAAGTGGCTACAGAGCAACTCCAGTTTGAGTTCGAACTCTTAAATGAGTTTAAGATTGTGTACCAAATGGACCTATCCCAAAAGCAACAAAAATCCCTACTCCACGAGGACAGAGAGGTGAAAGTTTTTGCCAATGTCCTCAGTGCCTGCAAGGGAGAGAAATTTGCTAAGTGGAATTCCCATGGGTGCCTAGAGAACAGAGCACATCCCTGTAACAGAAAGCAAAACAACTAACCCAGCCCTGCTTTTGCTATCCAGTTTTACTTTGCATTCCTTCCTGAGTCCACATTTGATTGTCTGTTTAACTCTAGTCAAGACACACCAGCTGGGCACTTGGGAAGCTAGCTGGCATCCACAGATGCATCACCATCCTCCTTACTCAGCTGCAGTCAGCCTCCAATGTTCAAGAGATGTGTGTTTCACATCTTTCTCTCCAGCACTAGCTCTGCTGGCCTTTTTCCTGTGGCAGTCCTAACTATGGCCAGTGCCTCAGACACTGACAGAGTTTATCTCAGGACATGCAAACACAGTTCCTTTTGGAGTGCCCTGGTAGTGTACCCCTCATTAACTTAATGACGAACAAGCGTCTCACTTTTGGAGAGGGATATGAACAAGTCCATTGGTGATACTAGACTCATTCAGGAAAAAGAGACCAAAGATCCCCAGGAACTGGAGCTTCAAAATAGCAGCACTGACACTCCCCAGAAAGCTCTCCCATGGAGAAAAAATGCCCTTCCTGTGAAAATCACAGGAACCAGTTCTGGTCAGGGCAGAGGCATAGTAAACAGCTTTCACCTTCCTGTGACCTTACTGCACATCACTGTAGCCCATGTGCAATATATTTGGGATATATAGCAATCCCACAAAGAGCAGATGACTATGAAACCAGAAAATAGCAAAAGGCATGTAGTTAAACTATAAGCTTAATTGTTAACATGTAATGAGGTCTCATGGTATTTCCTACAACATCTGAAACCCTGAGGCCTCAGGATCCTATGGCTCAAAAAAAATCTCAGTACTTTACTTAAAATATGTCCAGAAGATAGATATTTCTTTCCACTTCATTAAAAAAAACCCAAACTCTTGAGTTTGTTCTGAAGGCAACTGTTACCTCTTTTAGATCTGAATTTTTAGGGGATAGTAACATATAAACCATCTTGTTCATCAGCTGGATTTGTGAGATTGAGGATATTCTCTCTGGTTTCAAGCATGACTCCAAAATGGGGGAAGCAGCTGACATTGGCAGGAATGTAGGGCTGTGATTCAGGGGGACTGCAGTGGGCTGGAATACCCTGCTAGAAGGAACCTCACAAAGTTTAACCAAGGCAGGGGCAGACTCCTACACCTGAGGTGAAGTGGCCTTTTGCACCCGGACAGGCTGGGGGCTGGATGACTGGGAAGTAGCTCTGCAGAAAAGGGCCTGAGGGTCCTGACAAAGAAAACACTGAATGTGAGTCAGCAGTGCGCTTCCACAACGATGAAGCCCAACTGCTCCCTAGTTAACATTAGCTAAAGCACGGCCAGCAGACTGAGAGAAATTATTATTCCTCTCTGCTTCACACTTATTAAGGTGCATCTGAAATGCTGTGTCAAGATTGGAGTCTCTTGAGTGCAAGAGAAGTTTGAATAAACTGGAGCAAGTCTGGCAAAGCCACCGAGACGGTCAGGGCCTGGAGCACGTGCCGTGGGAGGAGAGAAGCTGAAGAGCTGAGACACTTGTCCTTGTTAAGCATGGAGAAGAACCTGACTCTGTCTTTCTTGTAAGCCCCCATTCAGCAAAGGTGGACAGCAGCTAGATCCCTCCCCTAAACACATCTTTCTTCTTCTCCAGGTTGAGCATACCCAGCTCCCTCAGCACCTCCTTGTACATCATCTGCTTCTTCTCATATCTCAGCTTCTTCTGGCTACACCTCCCCTGCTTGCGAGAGCTGCCAGCACTGAGTTTGTGAATGTCTCCACGGGGCAGAGAGCTGGCGGCTAGGCTACAAGGGGAAGAGGAACAGATGAAATCATCAAGGAAGGCTGATGGCAGTCTTGCACCAGGGTCCCCTTGCTTTGCAGAAGCTGAGAGTTATGACTAAAAGAGTCAGAGAACACACACTGCTTCCTCCAGCCCCATCACTGATGCGCACCCACACAAGTTGCCTTTCAGAAGACGGTGAGGTTTTTTTTTCACTGTACTTCAGGCACACCATGAGCTATGAGCAATCATTTGGACTGGAAGGCTGTTCTGCAATCTACTGCCTACTCTGGGGGATTAGAGTACATAATGAGTCTCCTGCCTCTTCTAATTGTTGCCCCTATACAATTACTGAAAAACCTGCCTCAACATGACCCAATATTCTCTCCCCACACTCGCTAATTGCCACAGGTCCTTAGTGTTGTGCACGTGGCTGTAGCTACTGGGAAATGTTCCCTTGCTCAGATAAAAATTGTAACACAGGTATTTAAACTGGGTTGGCTTTGTTTATTCATTCAGCTAGAAAAAAAAATAGCTGAGGGAAGAGCCAGCTAAGCAAACAGCATTAGATGAGCTGAGACACCGATGTTTTGTTTAGGCCTATACCATGCAGTAGGGTCTAGAAGACATGTCCCTAGTGAGGGGCCCCAAAGGAAATCAGTCCTAATTAACCTATCTATGGTCTAAGAAGTGGCCAGCTTTGGGATCCTGAGCATGGACTGTCTCCAAGACAGCAACAAAACTGTAGGTATTAGGTTCCCCTGAATGAGCCTAAGGCATGGCCTGAATCTACTCACGGCTGAGAGAATTGGCATGACTGAGAGGAATAAGTCCTCGAGCTCCAACATAGTTACTGCACTCATGGAGTACTCTAGAGTACCATGGGTACCTCTATTAGGAAATGTTTGCCACAGCTCATTCACGTTCTGTTTTGTCTACTGATCCCCCTGCCCAAATTCCTTAGACCTGGCTCTGACCCAAGGCTGAGAAATGAGAAGCCACCTGAGATATATCCTCTTTTAGCATCCTCAGGTGCTTCTGCAGCCCTAGTGCTGAGTTAGGGGACTGAAGCAGGGATGAGGTTCTTTGGTATATACATTTAATTTTACTGAGGGCAGTGCTGAGAAAGAGCAAGGACAGTAAATTCTTCACCCCCAATAGATGTGCTGTTGGGGTGAGCCAAGTCCCCGAAAAGATGGAAATTAGCAGATGCCACTTCCTACAATGCTCCCTTCTCATCAATAGTTATGTTGGCACCAAGCAGCAACCTTAGACTGCAGAACCCTGAAACCAGGTCGGATGACCCCCCTCTCCTGGACCTGCATCAGGAGATTTATGTGAAACTGAATCCATCTCCTGTTTCCTTTTTTTGGTTTGTTTTAATTTCATTCAAGCTTTCAAAGGAAAAACAGTTAACTCAGGTGGACCACCAGGTAGCAAATATGTTTGTAGCGCACCATCCTAGAATCTTGCCCACATTCATCTGAAAATTTTCTTCTACTCCCCTAACAATCTGGATACCAATCAGATTTGGTACTACCAGTATATGCAGAAGCACATATGTTTCAGATACTAAGAGGAAACAACCAAAAAGTGCCTGTAAGAGGAATCACTGAATCTCCGTCTTACATGGATACAAATCTCCCTTCTTTCTACTTCAAAGGATTGGCAGCTTTTAGACAACAGGAGCTCACAAAGTGCTGCACCTTGAAAAGCAGGATGAAAAGTGCCCATTTTTTATCTGTATGAGCCATACTAAACACTTCAGTGCATGCTGGCCACCCATGTATCTCAGCAATGACTGTTCAAATTACACCTTGAGGAGAAAGTAGAGCCAGAGAGTATGACTCCTACATTGAACAGCCTGCATCTAAACACAGTAATTAAGGTATTGTGCAACCTCTCTGGTACTTAACTATCTGTAATAATTATGCACCAGGAATGTAAGCCCAACACATGTTCACAGTCTTCTCCTAGCTTATGGATTGTTTACACATTCAAGTTCCCATCCGATCTTCTTGATAGCTTAGGAAAAGCAGAGGCTGAATATGAGGCCACTGATGATGCTATTTAATTCAAAGGCTTTTGAAAAGGAAAGGAAACAGGAAGCTAGGTTCAAGATTCAGGTATGAGTTTCTGCACTTGTACATTCCAGTAAATACCATTCCATGTACACCAGCATCAACATCTCTTGCTGGTGTTTTAATCTAATTCTTGTGCTTTTGTTTCCCAGTGATTGTCACACTTGCATTCTCAAGTGAGAAGTCCCTGGGATCAGTCTTGCAGACTCCAGGATCCTACTATGAATCAAGTCTGGAAAAGATGGAAAAGTCCTGCCTTCCTGTGAGAAGGCTCAGTCGTGGAGAAAGGGCAGCCAGGAGGACACACAGACTGGGCTTTTGCCCAAGCCCTGCTGTGGGCAAGCAGAACAGCCACAACTAGCCCAAACCAGCTGTGACTGTCAACTGAAATCTGCTCAGATAGCTGGTCAGGATTAGCCAAGGTTTGGCTGAATCCTACAATTGATAGCCTGGAAGCTGACAGCTGGTACAAACAAACAAAATTTCTTCCTTATTTTAAGCCTGTGGTTACTAAGGCTTAAAATAAGCTCCTCCCATTATCACCTCTCTCTCCTGTTTGTGATTTTGAGGTCTGAGATTTAACACACAATTTTAATGTGGGAACACATCCAAAAAGATCCCTAAGAAGAGATTGCTATATGTTGCACTAAAATTACAGAAGGCCTCAAATTACAAATACTCCTGAGGCCCTTAAACTGATCTTTAAACACTGTTCTTCCTTCACACCCCAGCTATTTAATTCAAATTTCTTATGAATCTTTTCTATTTCTTTTTCAAGACTGTTTCACATAGGTGGATTTATGCAATGTTGTAAGCAGGGCAGAAGGCAAACACATGAAACATGGACTGCACTGTTTAAGTAATGAGGAGGACAAGGAATGGGGCTTGCTGAATTCCTTCTGGCGTAATTTCACCAATTCACTGCTTGTGAATTGTCTACAAAATTATATTTTTCTTCAGCCCAGTATCTGCTGGATGTGTGTCTGCCATTGGACCCTCAACTTCACCTGAGTGCCCGTACATTTAATTTGTTATTGAGCTGTATGATTGGTCACTGAAGTAGTTTCATCATTTCTTCCAGCTCACTGCATAGTAATAAACCACAAATAAGAGCAGTTCCTGCTGAAACAACCTGAGCTTGCCCACAGACCTGAGGTTTTTCAAATAAGACAGCCTCTCCTCAGGGGATACTTGGTAAGTTATGACCAAACCCCTGCGAGCTGAACACTGAGTATTTTGAATTTCCACAGCGGTAGTGCCATGAGCCTGAGCCACAAGATTATACAGGAGCAGGAGGAAACCCTTCCTGGAGAAGTGGCCTCTGAAGAGATGGTAAGGAGATGAACCCATGTCATACCAAAAACCTGCCTGTTGTTTGGAAGGACGTGGCTTTCTCTGAGCTAGTATTTTATGTAAGTTTAGGCTTAGCTGTGAAGTCTGGAAGTCAAAGGTGTATTTATACTTATCTATCTCTTCAGTCTCTTTGTTATTAGGAAGGAAGGAGAATATTTATGTTGTCTGGATTTTCATATTCTCGTCAGCATTATTGTTATATATAAAATAGGAAAGGAAGGATTTAATTCTGATTTTCTCTGTTCATTGCTGCTGTTCACGACATCAATGGCAAGCTGGAGGAAAGGTACAATTCACTTGCATCAATGTGGTGAATTCAGGAACAACTCAATGTCCCTGGGACTCCGTGATAGCTGCCACCACCTTCTTTGCTTGCTGCATGTTCCATGTTATGTGCTGCCTCGAAAGCAAGATGGCTTGGCCCCACAGAGAGGATGCAAAGTGTCCCAGACAAATCCAGATAAACTACCAAATTTGGGAATGCCTCATGGAGCCCAACCCACATTCCAGAACTTGTTGAGGTGCACTCCTCTTGACTCATAGTGCAAAGTTGACAAACTACCCACAAAGGGCTCGGAATTCTCTCTGTAATTAATTAGCCACAGGAAAACCTCAGAGAAGGGAGAAGGGAGCAATTTAATGCAGCTCTCAGAATGACACAGGATGCTGAAACGCTGAAGAGTTAACTTGTCCCTTCTTCTCACCAACCTGCCCCTTAACAAGGTGTCCCAAAGGCAATTCCTCTGAAGGGGAAGGTCCCTACTCCAGAGCAGATGGTGATTCTGTGGTTAATTTTTCAAGTCATGGGAATGGCTTCCTTCCGACTTTACAGGTTTTATACTGTACATGACACAAACAAGCAGCATTACTCAGTGGAAGTCTTCCCACTAACTTCCTTGGCAATTGGACGAGGCCTCATCCTACTGCTGATCTTCCTGAGATGCCACTGCTGAGATATGGTTTGTCCCTTTGGTGCTTCAAACACCTCCTGATGTCTTAAGATCCAGATCTAGATAAGAACGTCTTGTGTGCAAGACTCCCTGCTTCTTCCTCCTGCCTCCATCCCATGGCTTTATTCATGATACTGGTTTGGGATATAACAGGAGAGCTTTTCTTAAACAATTCTTCATCCATGGGCATCTTCAATCACGCCATCCTATTTGGTATTTCCCAAAAAACCATCTGCTTAGAGAGTTTGAGAATAGTTTAAGTCTGCTGGGTGAAGAGGAAATACTAGAATGAGGGGAATTCCTCCTCTCCTCTTCAGCCTGTCTAGTGAGTGAGTCCACCTCATTCTGAGCTTTCATTTGTAGCCATCTGTGACATTTAAGAAAAAGCTGAATGAATTCATCATCACAACATGGTATGCAGCAAAGAGCTCATAATTTCACAGTCATTTACTTAAATTACTATAGAATAAGTGAACTAAACTAAATTACAATGTGGAGAATTGAGAAAAAGGTCTTGTTGTCTTTGATTTCAATACTCCACCTAAGTGCCAAATTTACTACCTCATTACATCTTCTGCTGTGTTCAAGAAACAGGAAGGAGAGCGACATGCATACACTTCAATCACTTATCAAATCAAACTTTCTGCTATTTTTAGAGTGGGAACATTGGGAAAGAAATTATGTATTTTCCCCTCCCAAACTTGTACTGCTAAAATGGCACTTGGTGAACACTTCCCTCCTGCCCTGGACCATTCTCCTGTCACCCAGGTGAAAGCCTCTTCTCCATGGGTGTGTAAGTCATCCATCCTCCAGCACACTGTGCTGCCATAATGAGGAAGCCCAGTGTGGCCAGACCTCCCTCTGAGCCTTGGCTGCTCTGTGAAACCAGCCTCCAGAAGAAAAGGCACCAGGACAGATGTGGCCTTGCTGCCTGGGCTGTGGATATGAAACTCCTGAGACGTGGCTCTGGTGTGGAAATGGAGAACTGCAGCAAACCCACTGCAGAACCAACAGCAGGCTCTTCACCCTGGATGGTTTATTCTGAATTACTGTGCTGTTTTCAGCACTCTGACTCCCCTGTCTCACTCAAGCTGCTCTGATTCTTCTACTGTGCAGACAC
Source organism: Regulus satrapa (assembly GCA_013396955.1). Lineage (NCBI taxonomy): Eukaryota > Metazoa > Chordata > Aves > Passeriformes > Regulidae > Regulus > Regulus satrapa. The sequence goes on along the minus strand of VWZN01016282.1, from coordinate 932,312 downwards.
ACAACAGCTGTGTGGACACCAACATAATTTAATACTGATGGTTTATTCCAGACCTTTGCCAATATTTTGCTCCAAGCCAACCTAATCTCAGCTGCCTTTCTACAGACTTCTGCAACTGTGTAGTGCAGCTTAAAGGGCCAAATTAGAAGGGCATATCTGCTTGTTGATTTCCCAGAGCCCTCTTGTGGCAATGAGGGAGAGCCAAGGGAAGGCCTTTGCCTCCCTGAAAAACAAGAGGATTTTGGGAGGTGCCCTGAATGGGTTTTGCCATCCTAAAATGGCACACCAAGGGCTGAACTCAGAGCTGACCTCAGCAGACACATCTTTGCTTGGCTGGAGCAGAAATGTTTACACCACAGGTTGATGCAAGACCCAAGACAGTCTGTTCTGGGTACCTGTTGATGTCCCTTTCTTGGTTTGACAGGGAAGATGTTCTAGATGATGCTGCCAATGTCTTTTCATGGCTTCACATTAGAACAGGTGAAGCAATCCAGTAATTTTGAATGGGTTGGGAGCTTAAAGAGGCTCATAAATTTTAACAGAAATGCCTCATCCGCTAAATACAGATTGTTCACATTTCCATTTCCAGGCTGACTTACGTGTCAGCACAGCCAACAACAGGACTCAAAGTTTACTTCAGCCAGTGAGAAACCTAAACCACAGCCCAGATTTTCATCCAGATCCTTTCTACAGACTGAGATGTGGCATACCATACCTCAGATGAAAAGCAGATACAAGACATCAGCTCCTGGAGCTGGTACCAGGAGCACAGGTGGTGTGACTGAGAGCACCCTATTGCCCCTGCACCATGCCTTGGAGCCTCGCAGGTCTGGCTCTCAAGGAAGGTATCGACTCATAGCTCTTCCCCACCTCAAGACACAGGTCTGCATCCTGCTTTTCTGCAGCTTAGACTAAAAAAGTGGCTGTGGGGTTTTTTTAAGGTTTATCACTGCCATCAAAAGAGGCAATTTCTCCATTGCTAGGCAAATAAAAGCAGAAAGCAGTGGACTTACAACACACCTTTTTCCTCAAAACACAAAATGTCAATGTGACAGGAATTCCTGCTCTGCCTCATTTTTATATCTATGTAATGTCAACCAAGAAAAACATCTTTAATGGTCCAAATCCTCACAGTGGTCCAGAAAAAAAATGCATGTGATCAAAAAATACCCTCACAGCTGAAGTAACACAAACCTGCCATTTTTGTACACAGAACATTTTGATCTGCCAGGAAAGGTACACACAGCACAAGCTGTTATCCTTGCACTTGGTTCTGAAGAAACCCCCACTGCAGGAAAACCAGAATCTTCAGTTGGAGCCAAAGATAAATTCTGTTTGGTCTTTACTCATAAAGTCTATAGGACAAAGTGTCCTTCAAAGTGTCCTGTATTGGTGCAGTTTTCCTGTGACTGTTTAAATATTTGTGCTCTTAAAGATGCAGGTTTGCATTTGTTTTTATTACGCACACGATTTTTTATAGGATTATTGTGATTTTATATTGCAGGATTGGGGAGATGCAAAGACATCCTTAGTTTATTTAGTCCAAACTCTGTAAGCCAAAGAAATCCCATTATTATCTGATCTTTGGAGGAGGGAAATTTTATATTTAATGGAAATAAGAGGATATATTTTCCCAGCAACATATTACATTCTTCCTTCTGAATGATAGTTTCTCTTTCCTTTGCCTCTTCAGAAACAAGAGGTAGAAGACAGAAAATGATGCACTTAAAGCACCTCAGAGTCCTGCTTTGTTTTTAGAGTAGGATCACACTGACAGCTCACATTCAGTCTGTGCTCATCTACAACCCCCACATGTTTTTCTGAAGTACTGCTCAGACAGTTGTTTTCCATTCATATAAAGATCATAGCTCACATGTTCATAAGGTTTTTAATTCTGTCAAGCTAGCATGGTATTGGGAATTCAAATTCTGAAGTGCAAAATGTTCACCTGTCTTTTATCAAACTTTATCTCACAGATTTCGGATCTGTCCAGTTCAAGAGACCATGCTGAAATCATTGCTGTCAAAGTTCTTTTATTTTGGCCCCCCAAATTAAATAGCACGTTACTTGCTATTTAATATGTCCAATTTAGTAACAGAAATTTGAAATTGTGATTAGACTCTGAAAATGGATCCTTGAAGATAGATCTCTAAAGCCCTTCCGTTTGACAGTTACCAGCAAACTACTGGTAACTACTCATTTGATTTTTCTAATAAAGACACATAAGGAAGGCATATCCAGTAAGGAGTGGCTTTGGGTTTGTCTAGTTTAGAGAAAAGGAGGCTGGAGGGTGACCTCACTGCTCTCTACAGCTTCCTGAGGAGGGGAAGTGGAAAGGGAGGTGCTGAGTTCTTTTGCTGAGTACCCAGTGACAGGAAATGTGGGAATGGTTCAGTGCTGCACCAGGGGAGGTTCAGACTGGATGTTAGGAAGCATTTCCTTACCTAGGCAGCAGCCAAACAAGAGGTGGTCAATGCCCCAAGCCTGTCAGTGGTTAAGAGGCATTTGGACAATGACTTTACAACATGCTTTAGCTTTTGGTCAGCCCTGAAGTAGTCAGACAGTCCGCCCAGATAATCATTTTAGGTTCCCTCAGACTGAACTAGTCTGTTCTGTTCTGTCATATTCTATTCTATTCTATGCTATAATGTGTTTTTAATAATAGTCTAACCTGTGCTATCATTCCTGACTTGATCCTGAGTCTGTCACCTAGAGCAACATCAAAACATCTTCTCTCAAGGCATATCAGACTTATGATGTGCCCTGACTTAAAGGGCAGCTCATCTACCATAGGAGAAAGTTTGGTTAACTTGATATAATCTCCCAAACTAGCCACAAATGTATTGGCAGCACTGAAATGTTTCCACAGAATTTCGGTTTCATGCAGCACTTGCTGTTGATGGCTTCTGATGGACTGATTTTCAGCAAATGCTTTGGTTGAAGCAAAGTTTTGGACTTTGACCATGTCTGTTCTACAGGTGCATTAAATGGTAGGACAGAGCCAGAGAAAAACACACCATGCATTTGGTTTCCCACATGATATCCACTCATTCTCACTCCCTGTCTCAGAGGCCACCAACAAGAATGTCCCCACAGAAAGGTGTGTGCCTCTCCTCTGCAATATCTGTGGCCACTGCAGGCCAGCAGTGAGCACAGTGCTTCTCATCCCAACATTCTTCAACCTCCCGTCAAAACCCGCCAAGAAAATACGCCTGAAAAAAAAAGTAAGCTTGGTTGTTTTCCCATGCTGCACCATTTAAAGGCAAAATTATTTTCCTTTCCCGTAACAGATGGAAATAATTCCTATGGTTTCCATCTGCTAGTGAGTGATACTGCCCTGATAATGCACAAAACCACTCCAAGACAGAGGCATCGATTGCACTGAGAAGCACTTCTTAGAAAATAAAAATAAAAAATGTTTCCCATTTTTATGATATAATTAGAACATGAGGGGAAGTGGTTTCTAGTCCTGTTCTATGAATTAGATTTTTCCATTTTCTGCTAGATTCAGGGAGGCTTGGGAAGCTGTTAGCATGCAGATAACTAAAAAGACAGTAATTCCAATTTGATTCAATCTGATGCCTAATTCTCAGAGAAGGAAGAAGCTGCTTAGAGCTTTCCCAGATGTCAAGTTGCTATTTTTTCTGCCAGATACCCACATATTTTGAAACGTTTATGACAACTGTTTCAGATGTTTGCAATAACAAAGCCAATGCCAATAATAAATTCAGCCATTGGCCAGTGTTAAAACACTCCAGACTCTCTTCTGAAAATTCAACCTACCTGGTTATATTCTCATTCCTTCTGCCCCAGCTCATGGCATTACTGGAGACAATTGAAAGTTTGCAAGCAATATCTACACGGAGAATAGGAGAAGAAAGTTCTTTCTGAGTACTTGAGCCCAGCAATTTATACATCCACCTATTTTTGGATGGCTTTTTCACCACCTTCCTTAGAAACTGCAAGTTGCAGCAAAAACTTGGAAGTTTTAAATTCGTTTTTTAGCTGAGGAAAGACAGATTTATGTTTTTTTTTCTCCTGAGGAATCACAAGTCTTGACAGCAAACCTGCTCCAGTGTGGGTTTCCCACAAGGTCACAACCTCCTTTGGACATCCACCTCTTCCAAGTGCAAGGGGTTCTCCAGGAGCTGCAGATGGAACTCTGCTCCCCCACGGGCTGCAGGGAGACAGCTCCTTCACCATGGCCATCACCACAGGCTGCAGGGGAACCTCAGCTCCAGCACCTGCCCTTCCTTCTGCACTCACCTGAGTGTCAGCAGGGCTGCTCCTCTCACGTATCCTCACTTCTCTCTCTGCTGCTGCTCTGCAGAAGCGGGGTTTTTTTCCCCCCATTCTTAAATATGTTACTCAGAGTAACTACTGGTATCACCAATGGGCTTGGGCAGCCTTGTGTCCATCCTGCTGGAACTGGCTGGCATTGGCTCTGTCAGATGTGGGGGAACTTTCTGGCAACTTCTTACAGAAGCCACCTCTGTAGCCTCCCATCACTGACCTTAAAATCAAATACACTCGCCGTGGACCTGCGGTATATTTTTCTTTGAAAAGACACAAAATATTTTTTCTAGTAATTTGTTCTCAATTTTTCCAAAGCGGGGATTTAGTGACAAGGAATTTAAAAGGCAGTTCAACTCTCAGTGATCAAAGGCTGGCCTCATGACCCCCACACCGCATTAGGCACCACAAGGACATTCCCTGTTCACTCTGTGCACAGTGTGGGCAAGGTCTGATCCACTTTACTTGGGAAGCAGTTGCTGAAAGTGTGCCTTCAGTCTCTGCCAGCGGGTACCCAATGCCCCATCTGCTCATGAAGCTCAGTCTGTCTTCAGACACACCGCTTTTTCATCACCTGCTCTTTCGTCATTGCCTTTTCCATGAGCAATTTCCAGCCTTTCCAGGGAGCTATTGGGTCTGTTTGCCATCTGTCCTTCTCCTTCCCCTGAGAACACTTGGACAATGTTTCATTTGCTGGTTTTTTTTTTTCTTGTTGTTGTTTTTTTTTTTTTTTAAGTAAGTTGAACATCTTTTGATAATAAATTGCTCTTGGTATCCCTCGGAGCCACTTACATCTCCTTTGGTGACCTCTTGCTCTTTCTGTGCATTACCATGTCTTAATGTACACTTTTGCCTTTTAATTGGTCCACATTTGACGCCAGAACAAGTCATGATCCTGAGTCATGATCCTATTATTCTTCTGGAAAGTGCTTACTAATAACCAAGATTATTTTTCCCCTTAGCATTACTCTTTTCTCATTTGCATTCCTTTCTCTCTCTCTCTCTCTCTCTCTCTCTGTGTGTGTGCGTGTGTGTGTGTGTGTGTTCTCCATTTCGTTCCTTGATGTTTCACATCTTTACTTCTGGCACTCTCCTTTCTTTTGCCCATCAAAAACAAAGATAAAAAAACCTATTACATCTTTCTAGATAATATTGTTTTTTTCCTAATTAACTTTTTATTGGTTTTGTTTGATAGAATAGAAAGTATTTGTGTATACCAAACACAGAAAGGAATAAATATGGATAAACTTAAAGACTCATCTAGGTTAAGTTAAGGGAAGAGGTGGACCAAACTATATTTAAGGTGATGGACAGAGAAAGAGAGAACAAGAGCAAATGAAAGCAGAATCTGGGAGTGTTTTCACTTAGCTAATTTCTACAGACAAAGATAAAGCAAAATTCTTCTAATCTGATAAAAAATTAGAATTGGGCAAATATATGACTTCATCTAAGACTGAACTTTGCTTCTCTTTTTTTCCACATTGGGATTGACAATGACAGAATTTTCCACATTTCCTTTAAAATATTATTTACTTAAAAACCAAACAGACAAACAAAACCCAGCCCACCAACCAACCAACCAACCAACCAACCACCAGCTGACATGTTTTCCATGGATGATAGCAGTGTACAAACAGGAAGGAGTCTCGTGAGATTTCTAAATTCCTCCTGGTTCCTGGACTGACCCTTTCCTTTTTCCACTTCCTTTTCTTCAGAGGCCTGCTCTTAGCTTTTTTTAATGGAGCTAGTGAGAGCTATATGGCTTGAGTCTCTAGGGGCTCCAGTGTCTATGCTGTCCAGTCCTTGGGCAATCCCCTTGCCACTGAGAGCTGATATCTCCTCAAACAGAAAGCAAAATTGAAGCAGGCTGCTCAGACAATTCTCCCAGCCTACCACACCAACACAGCCAAACCTGTTATCCAGCTTTTGCATTTCAGTAGGGAATCCCCAACTGCACCTTGCACTTTTTGTTTGGGATTGTGAGAGGGTGGGTTTTTTACAGGGTGAGGGAATACACCCTGTAATTGTGTATTAGTGTTCAAGCACTGAGCCGGTGAGCTCCTTCTGGCTCAGGTGAGTGACAGATAGAAATTGTGACTCATTTGCAACCAGGAAGGAAGCAGAGTATACTGTGTGCTCAGAATTAGGGACAGCCAGCGAGATTATAGCTGGAAAGGCTGCCTGCTGAGAGTACAGTGTATTTAGAAGCATCTAAAATTATTTGTGTGACTCAGTACTGTTTTCTTAACACTGGCAGCAGCATGTGGTAACTCTCCCCCTTAGGATGCTCTTTTTATTCTCCTTGGTTTTTAACTTGCAGATGAGGAGGAGGAAGAAAAATTAAGAGGAGGGAGACTTTCTCTGCTGTTTACCAAAAACAAACAACACTTTGCACTTCTCCAGCAATTCAAGGTGATTTGCAGATGAACTTGGAGGTGTTGGACTTGGACCTGGGTTGGTATCACATAGTATCTGCTGCTGTATACAGGAGCAAAGTTGTGTGATTATCTCTAAGCTGTTCTGATTGAGCTGAAGGGTTTGTTTGTCCTGGAACAAATCCTTTCTTTTCTGCCAAAGACAATTTTACACAGTTAAAACCATGGCAATGTGTGTGTGGGCACCACTATGAAATCTGTAATGCCTAATACATCACTTTGAGGAGCCAGGAGAACCCAACAGTAGCAGCACCAGGAAATGCTGTAGGGAGATGATAAGAACTCTATTACAACTTATTCACCTTTGTATTACAGAGGCCTTTGGAGAACCAGTACTACCAAGTAATGTTTGATTTTCATCCCATTTATGCCAGCTGCTCAAACACATTCTCCTATCACTCATAACAGTGTGCCCCTCCAGAAAATTTCATCTGATGGCATTATGTAGAAAGTGATCCCTATTCTCAGCTCAAGGACATTGAAGAATCTACCACACCAACCATCCCAGAATTTAATCTTGAGAATTTACTTCTCAAGCAATAAAGCTCAGCACCTCCTGTCTTTTCCTAAACTGCTTCACATCTGGATCCAGTCACTACAGTTGCCTCTGCCCGTTGGATCAAGCAGCACTTGGCGGTCAGGAATGCTCTGCAGGTTCCCAGTGGTTGGACATGATGACTGAGCTACCTCTTTGCCAGCTCATTTATGCCCAGAGCTTTCTGGGAAGCTCAAAGGAAAGACGGTTTCATGTCACAGTGTGTCTCTGCAGGTCCAAATGGACCTCATGCTGGGCAGGTGAGTAGGCACAGAAACTGCTGTGCAGTCGTGATGATAACATGGCAGTGCCTGGGCCAGCTGTTGCCTTCAGTGATTCATTCTTTGCCCTCTTATCTCCTTCCCTAACCAGCTTTGCTGACAGAATTAGCACCATACCTGCTGTATGCTTAGTGCTACTGTTCACAGCACAGAAAAAAAGTATTAATTCATCATGAATAGAAGCAAATGGACCCACACTAAGCAGAAAGCAGCTTGTACTTGTATTACTGCATCGAAGTGAGCGGTATGCTTTGGCTCATCAAATGGAGGCCATCACAGGGAAGAGGAAGTCCAGGTCTGGATGAGAAAGCATCTAGTGACATCAGGAGACATCTCTAAAGCTGTGCAAGTGTCAATCACAGCCTGTTCCTTTCTTCCAGTCCCCTTGCACATCATGTAGCTATCTGGACTGGAGCTCCCCCTGATCCATCCAAACCACAGAAAAGGCAAACGAGCCCACAGCACGAGACATCTTAGTCTTCCCCCTCTCCATAGCCACCTCCAGTGCCTAGAACTTCTACTCTGAAAACTAGAATTGAGGAAAGCAGAAGACCCAGCTGAGAAAGAACATGGACTAATGCATGAGTCATGTGGCTGGATACCCTTCCTCACTTCTTTTGGATTCTGTTTTTTTCTGGATACTTGGCAATCAGCCAGGATCTACTGGTTGAAAGAATCTACTCTCCATTGATGGAAAGGACTCACCCTAGGTCCAAAGAGAGATGAGTACTATGTGCCAGCAGGGAAATTGGGTCTGTCCATGTGTTAACTGACTGCTGCACACTCACAGCCAGCACATCTGCACAGGGATCATTGCACCAATGAGGACTCAGTCAGTTCCTTTTCCACCTGTCTTTCAGTCATACTGCAGAGGACACAAGGAGTCAACAAAATGCTCTTCTTTATGAGCATACATACATTGATGAAACAACTGTTCCGTGTCCAAAATGTTACTCACATCTTTCCTCCTTTCCCTAAATTGCTTTCCCCAAAATTAGCATCCCAACAGAAGTGCATTTCAGCCCACAAAGACAAGCTCCAGACATGATGGATTTTCCTTCTTCTTCATTCAAGGTCAGCTTCAGTCCTAAGGCACTAGCTTATTTTTTTCAACAAAGCATTACAAAACCATGGTAATGGGATCGACCTCTGCCTGCAAGCTGCTAATGACTTCCTGGGTGAGCACCCAGGGAATGGATCCACTCCGGTCCGCATGCCGCTGGGGGAATTAATTCACTGGAAGAGCATTACTTAGCTGACTTTCAGCACTTCCATGGAAAAAAAAGGGGCTCGGCAACGTCTGGCTGAAAACCACAGCTTGCCGGGAGGGCTGGCTGTTGTCAGATGCTGTTAAATCTCACCGTGCTGCATGGCCACGGCATGTCCCCAGCAGACAGGGTGTTTTCGTTCAACAGTTATTTGGGAGCAAAGTGCACCAAGTACCTTAGGCAAGCATTATTATTAACTCCGATTATTCATCACTGGTTTTGCTGTTACTCTACACCTAAGAGAGGGCACAATGACTCAGATCCCAGAAGGCCAGTGAAAGAATGTACAGAGCACAGAGTAGGCATGAGCTCATGTGCCAAGCAGGCACTAGGTATGGTCCAAAGACCTTGCATGCTGCCTGTAGTCCAGTGATGACTGCAGAGCCCTCCTAGGGCACAAGGCAGGCGTGTGAGAGGAGGCTGCATCCCTGCTTTCATGGAATCAGTGAAAGAAAAGAACGGGAAAAGGGTTTTCCTGACAACAACACACCACAAGTAAGACTGAGCCAGGCTTGTGTGTTAAACTGCATTGTGAACAAGGTCCAGCAGTTGAATTGTTTCTTCAGAAAAATAAATGAACAAAATACATGCTGAAACCAGGCCTGTTCCTGTTGGCATTTCAGACTCAGCTCCTTTCTGAGCTCTAACTTGCAGAAACATTTTGTAAGTCCAGAGGATGGAGGAGATGAACTTCACTTTTAATTGCTCTGAACAACATGATGCAGCAGTTAGGGTGGGCCTGCTTGATGCAGGTTTTGGAGGCAAATCTCCAGAAGTTCTGTTCCACCTAAATTGCTTTATGATACTATGATCTTTCCTGCTGGAAACCACATGAAGGAAAAAAAGCATAATTCCCCCAAACTTTCCTATCTCTTTTTTTTTTAGCACAGGTCTCTTTAGCTGCTAACATCCAGCACAGGCCTCTCAGGAAGCATACTCTACTCTCCAAAGAGAGATGCATATGCACCAAGCCTTCTATCACTGCTCATTAGCACCTTTTGAATGCCCTGTAGTTTCCACAATTACTGGATAAGCAAAAAAAAAAAACCAAAAAAAAACCAATAACAGTTTCTCTTGTCATTCAGCTAAACTCATGGAAGGATCACTTTTACACTGGAATGACTCAACTGGCTTTGCAGCCATCCAGCTGCACAGGGATTCCCAGGGACCTACAGAGAAGATCCAACTTGAATATTTCAAGTCAATAAATATGGGAATTCAGTGCACTTGATTTTCAAGTTTCCTGATTTATTAACTCAATAGTATGGTCCAGTTGCCCAAGGAGAGGCTGCAAGCCACGTTTCCTGACTTGTCAAGGCCCTGACTGCATTCTAGATATAGTCACACCCAAACCTTCCATTTAAGCCCAGCCCTGGATTTTCCATTCCTGTTTGAGCTGTGCTGTGGTTTTGCTCAGCCACAGCTATGCCCTGGCCACAGACCTGTGGGTCTGGGCTCTCATCTGCAGGCTGGCCTCCTGAGTTGACCTAGGACATGTCTTGTCAGTAGGAATGTGCCCGATGGTCTCACTCCTGGCTGCACCTGGCCTTCATCGAGGCCGGCCCTGCCTGGGTGCCGTGAGCGCAGAACCAGGGTCCGGGTTTGCAAACCCCCTGCCTGGCAGGCTGTGCTAACACTCTTGGCTCCTCCTTTAGGGGTGATCCAAGGCTGGCCCTCTCTGCTTCTGGACCCTGCTAACTCTGCCACTGAGGTCCCACCTTGTGGAAATCATTCTTGTCTGTGCTTGCTTTAGCTCTGGGGCTCTTCAGTGGGGCAATTAATGATGGATGGGGACTGCAGCCCAAATCCAAGCCACCAGACAAGCTAGACAGGTATCTATCTGGCTGTCTTCTCTCATGTGGCTGTCTTCAGTTTAGCATTAGGTTATATTTTTGTTCAGTATTTGTTCTAGACGTAGCTGTTGCTCACACACTGCAGAAAACGGGCTGGTCACATCTTGTCCCACCAGTAATGGGGAGAATCGGGAGCATTAGAGTCAGGCTGGGCACTGTGAGCCAAGCTCCTGGCACCAGGAGCCTGTGAGGAGCTGAGGGATCTTTTGTAGCAACACAAAAGGTGGGCAGAAGTGAGACTGGCAGAAGTGAGACTTTGATTTCACCCTATCTGTGATTTGAATATACTCAAGCAATTATATTAGTTTTGTGGCTGTGCACCAAATGTGTGGCTTTCTCATAAGAAAAAGGATCAACTTTAAAAAACCTCAAGATCACAAACCTGGTTCTAATACTGCTTCAGCTTTCAGCTCACCAGGTAATACCTTTCCTCCATGAAGAGGTGGTAGGGTTTTTTGCACACTGAGATTAAGTTTCCCAGGACTGGCAGTTTTCTCCCAGGGCTGATAGCCCCATTCATCTTTTCTCCCATCAGTGGAGTCAACAGTTACAACTGATGGATTTTTCAAAACCAGAAAGAAAACAGAAAAGCCAAAGCCTAGATTGCTATGCCAGTGTGACAGCTGCAAGTTTGTAACATTAGATTTGCTTATAAACCTTTTCCCTCCTGTCTGATGGATCATCTGACATGCATGCATCCAAACTCAGGGAGCTGATGTAGCTATTTCCAGATGGGCTTCATCTCATCCCAGGATGGATGCATGAGCTGTGTGGATGATTCATTCTCTGCAGGTCTTTACAGTCTTTACGGTCCTATCATAACCTTCAGAAATGGTACTTTGTCCTATTCCAGCACCTGCTTAAAAGAAGCAAGCAGGAAAACAGTAATGCCTCACTGCAACAAATCTCATCAAATTTAGATTTGAGATCTTACAGCAGGGAGATGTAGGTGTGCTGCCCTGCCTTCCTTCTGCTACTCAAAAAGTTGAAAAAATCATATTTTAATGCTAGCATAAATGGGAAAAAAATCCTCACTGGAAGGAAACAGTTAAATTCCAGTGGAGTCATCCAAAATGGAGGACCAGGGTAAGATTTTAAACCTCTTTTAAAAAATCTTATTTCCCCAAAGCTTTCTCTGAGTCTCTCTTTTTTCATTCCCTTGGAGAACAACAATCTTTTTTCTTGATGAAGGAAATGATAGCAAAAGCAAAGAACTGCCTTAAATTGCTTGGGCAGCAGGAATGGTTGGTTCAATTAATTGACTTAACTTTGCAGAAACATCTGGCATGCTGTTTACACCCTGTGAGAAGCAGACTCACATTAGGAACAGAGTAAAGAAGATGAATGAAGATCAACAAAGACTCACCTGCAGACTTTGGCAAGCAAAAGATCTTCAGCCTAGTCCTGCTGAAACCACTCTGCAAATGCATCTGCCCACACACAGTGGAAGTCAGGGTAATACAACTTTCAGGTGCTTACAGGATCTTTGAACCCAAGAATGGCAGCAAATGGGGATGATAAAAAAGACTAATTATCCTTACTATTATTGCAGGAAGATGATTTAACAGTGGAAAATGTTCCCAGAGTTCATTTAGGAACATTCCAGCAAGAGTACAAGTACCAGAGACAATATGGTGAAAACTGAACGTCAGGCTCGATTGAGCCTTCATGCAAAACCTGGATCTCTGTGAGCTCCTTGAAATGCATGACCAGCATGGCACAGAGGGCTTCACGGGGTTTATTAGAAAGGCTCTGTGTGTGACTGAGGCAGGAGAAACTGCATAAGCAGCCAGAGAAGACAGTGAAGCACCAGAGCCATTACTGTATGTGACTTGACCCCAGAAAAAGAGAAATTTACTTTCTTGGTTGCAGTACTGGCAAAAAAGAGGTTTCAGCTGTTTCCTGACTTCCCTTCCAGGAGACAGGATGCTCTGTCCACCTCAGAACAACATTGCTCATCATTAAATGGAAGAAGGAATGATTTTTAAAACACAATGGTGATTCAAAAAGTCAGATCAGATTTTCTGGCCTTTCATGTGTGTTGGTATGCACATGGTACTGTAAAAGGTAAGGTAGCAGGCAGGTGGAGACCTTGGCCTCTCTGACTGATAGGAAGCTCCCAGGAAGGTAACTGGCTGGCTCAGAGACTCCTTACAGACCTACAGCACATAAACTGGCTCTCCTTTTTTGGAAGCAGTTGTGAAACACACATTCTCCCACAGGCTGTGGGTGATACAGCTGCACAGATGGAATAGGAGTCATTCCCAAACCTCCTAATTGTTTAAAATTCTTCATGCTCAATATTTCTGAAAGGCAGAGAGGGAGCAGATCTAAAAAAAATAATAATAATAAAAAAAAGATATATAGTAAATAATTTATTTACCAGTGGAGGGACTTTCTCCCTGCATCTGGCTTTGCTATTATTCTGAGCAGCCCACCAGCACAGAGCAAGAAGAGATGTGTAGAGTGGGTGGTTGGAAAGGTTTATCTCATACATCATCCACAGCTCACTGCTGGGACTGAATGGAGCGTGCTGGCTGCAGGAGATTTAATTAAGAGGAGATGTATGTTGCACTGGGGACAGGGCTCTTGCCTTGGCATGCTGTGTTTCTACTGCACGCTTTTGACACAGAACATAAATGTTTTCCCATCTTCCTAACATCAATTCTTATTCCAATAAAACTGATGCCTGAGTGGTCCTGTGAGAGCCCAAGTCCCAGTGTATTCCCTTAATGTGATGGGGAATCCGTCTTGAGACCCTCAGACCCCTTTGTCCCTTTGTTTCTTGACAGGAAGGCTCACGCTGTTCCCAGAGCCAGCTCCAGGACAGAGCAGCAGGGACGCAGTGAAGCCTGCTGAGGTGTGGAGCCTGATGGGAAGCCCAGGAACACTGCTTGCTGGGTCACAGCCACTGCCTGAAAACTACCCCTCCAGCAAGCCTCTGCTTCCCCATGTTCCAATGCACTCCCACACGGGAACATTCATCACGTGCAGGCAGCAAAGCTGAGCTAAAATTAGAAAGAATCATTTCAGATAGATCAATAAATTAAGGGTGTCTTTTGCAGGACCTTACCCTGTGCGTGTTAGGGGGTGTTTTGCCTTCAATTTAGCTATGACATATCAGTCATCTCACCTTGTGCCTGGCCTGACATTTTCCAGCTCTGCCTTCTCTGTCTTTCAGACCATACAGCCTACTTCATTCGCTACTGTTATAACCTAATTAACAACAATTCCAGTCCTCTTTATTGAGGGGGCAGCTCATGTACACAGCTTCTTCATCTGGCTTGTGTAAATGAGTATTCAGAGATAAAATGGTTGTTCTGGAGTGAACACAGGGTAGTGACACCCTGAGAAGATTCTGCTGACACTGAACACTGAGGCCATGGCATACACAGCTGGAGAGCATTAGCAGAGCCCATTTAGAGGTTTGCCTCTCTCAGGGCTGGTTTCTGTTCTTTTTATTGGTGGTAAATTACTTTCCAAGCTCCCCTGTGAACTGAGGAGACATCATTTAATTTTAAAATGATAGATCGTTTTGATGTCTCTCACTTCCTCTCTGCTCCCTCCCAAAGGAGCAGAATGGAAGCCCCAGTAAGCAGCACTCTGAAGGCTGTGTTGGCCCCCTTAAGGTCTGTCTTTATCAGAAGCAATCTCTCATTCTCTGAGTGGACAAGGATCTTCCACTGCCTGGACGTTATTCTTAATGCCATTTTTAATGCAGCCTGTGCTCAGCCAGGATACAGCAGCCATCAGCTGGAGATCAAATACTGTCAGTAACAATTCTTATATAGAGAGTCTGTCCTCTGCTCCCCAAAAGGCTGGATCCCAGAAACCTGTCCTCCTCTTTTCCAAAACCTTTAGTGCCTAAAGTGGACTGCCACTTTAATCACCAGGGTGATGGGGAGTCTTCCCACCTGCTTTCAGCTGTCTCCCTCAAGCTCAGTATTGTGAAGTCCATGGACAGAGCCAGGTCCTTCCAGATGGGGAATCTTTCCAGGAGGGAAGAATTGGACCCCTCCAGGAGATGAGGTATTTGGACTAAAACCTGTGCTTGTGCTGTCCCAAGGTACAGATGCCATTGCCTCCAGGACTGACCTAACAGTAGTGAGTCTCCTCTTTCCAGAGTCATTGTCTGGCCAGAGAGTAAAGGATGAACTTTTCTTAGGTTGCCTCAGGTCTTCTTCAAGCTAAGGCTGGGCTCTGGGACTATGTCATGGACATGCTTTTCACAGCCAGGGCACCAGGCACCTGAAGAATCTCCACTGCTGGAGGCAATGTCAACCCCATCCCAATCCTTTAGGCTCAGTGAACCCAAGCTGTGCTTCCCAGAAGTATATACAACAGAGTCACAATGTATAGCCCGACTGGACTAATCTAGTTGTGGCAAACATTTTGGTATGTACCTCTTGGTGCCAGCTTTGACCTCTTTATCTCATTTTCATCAACCCACTCTTCCTAAAGCACAAGCCAGAAATAGACTGTGGCAGTGACTCAGAAAGGGAAAGAAGAGTCATTCTGACTCAAATATCAAGGTGGGCCTCCAGAGGATGGCACATGGGACCTTGCACCAGCACTTGCAGCTCTCCATGTCTCAGCTGCCAAAGTTCCCTCCCTGGAGACTGCAGCTTGCTGGAAATGCTGCTGCTTATCTCTCCAGCAGCGGAGGTGATGCTCTGCTGACTCTACAGCGTGACTCAAAGGCATCACTGCTTCACTAGGTCTTGACCATGGGCTGAAATCTGAGTGGCTTTATCTGGGCTGGCAAATAACATGGGCCAAAGTTCCCTCTCTGGCCTAGAGCAGTGCAGCAGAACTTACATCCATACAACTAAACTCTCTTCTCTGTCTCTCCATCCAGGGAGTACTCCCTGACTGTTGTTTCACCTGAACCACAGCCAGGCAGTGCTGCAAGATGGGGCAGTCAGAGCCAAGACAGAGATGTGGATGGACTCACAACTAAGCTCACAATCCAGTTGTAATTAGGAAAGCCAAGATTATAGAGCACTTGCATTTAACTTTCCTAAGCTGGTCTGACTCTCTTTAGCACCAATGGCCCTGCTAACAAGCATCTTGTCTTCAGACAACATCATTCCACTGGCCCTTCTTTCTGAAGGCACAGCTGAATGGGAGGCTTTTCCTTGGGAAAGAGAAGAAAATTTACGAAAATATGAGCAGACACATTCCCCTAGAAGGAGAGAGCAGACCTCCATTACCACTACCTAATATTCTCCCTTCCTGTTTTTCTCATGTTCTGTGCATTTCCCCTTTTCCCCTGCTATATAAAATAATGAGTAATATCACCTGGATCCTCTGTGTTTATAAGAGTATGTTAGATGACAAAATAAGGCAAAGTATGACCAAACATAGAGGTGAAGATCCTAGAGAGTGGTCCTATCCCACATCACCTCCACATCAACAGGAGCAGTGGGATCCCTTCCCAGCCTGATCAACTGATCAGCTGGTCCTCACTTCTCCCATCTAGGGCAGGTTCACCTGCAGCAAGGAAAGGAGGTCCCCAGAGGATGCAACTACATCCTTGCTTCTTACAGGAACACATTTGGTTTCCCTTGATCTCCTCACCATCTGGAACACAGTCCACAGCAGTGTTAGTTCCTCTGACTGGTGGTGAAAGGTCAGCCGAGGGCAGTCTATGGGTGAAGGAGCTGAGGAGTCCCCTGGTTCCTGGATACTCATCTATTTAAATGTCCGTTTTTGGCAAACTGGAGACCATGACTGAAGAAGTATCTGCTCCAGCCATCACTTCCCTTCTGCAGAAGCCAAGAGAAATTTTCTCCTTTTAATTAGTTACAGTAGTACTGAAACTAGCTTTGTGTCCATGACCACTTACAGTTCCTTCAGCCCCTTCGCCTCTGGAATAGCTCTGCCCAAAACATTCAGAATCAAGATGCTCTTTGCATCCTCTAAAACACCAATACATCTGTGGTCTGAGCTGAGCAGACTTGCCTTCTCTCAGACTCTATCTCTGAGCTTGATACTTTACAGCAAGAGGTTTTGACTCAAAAAAAAAATTGTATCTTTGATCAATACAACCCCTAGCTATACCTAGGAAAGTGTGACCTTGAGCTGATTTTCTTCTACCAAATATCACATTCTGCTTCAAAGCAGAAAGAGTCCTGAAGATGTCAGAATTTTTATAATCCATCATTTTACCTCACCTTGTTCTGGGAAAGGGGCAACTCATCCGAACTGCAATTTTGCAAGTGCATCAAGCCTGGGCCAGGCAGGCACCAAGGACATTGCTGCTTGAGTGAATAATGTATTCCTAAAGGTCAACCCCATCTTTTAAATGGAAATATCAAGGAAATACCCATGTCCCTTTCTGCAAGCAGACCAGTGTAGCTCTTCCAGGGAAAGAAACCAAACTGCTGCCCAGTTCATTACTCTGTGCTGAACCACAGCCAAAGGCTTTCCCAGCTGGCAGTCTACATCCATGCAGGCAGTGTGCAGACACTCTAATTGCTCTCTCATGCTTGTTTTTCCTGACTTTTCAGATGCGAGCAGCCTCTAACATATCTCAAAACCAGGTCCTCTGATTTATTAAGAATGTCTGTCCAGTGCCACTGTTGTTTAATTTAAAAAGCCATATAGTGTCTGATCACCATTGATCCACAACAAATGGATCAATATTTTTAAGGTGCTACTGAATTACAGCAAAAGAAAACCAAAAACACCAAACAACTTGAAATACAGACAGATAATTTTTCTCAGGAAATCAGAGAGTTTCCTGAAGTTTATTTAATTCAGCAATTTTAGAGCAGTATTCCTGATCATACCAGTGGTGGGTATGTGTGCACACAAGTGGATTCCTCTGATTTGTTTCTGACCTTGGTTATGCCAGGGTTAATCCAAGCTTGTCCATTGCTGGCCAAGAGGGTTTTCAAACTGATGCTGTGATTACAAGAGTTTCCTCTGAGAGTCTTGTCATCACATAAGCAACACACAGCAAAACAAAGCACATCAACTTTCTGCAGTGCATTTGTCACCCCTTCTTTGTGACACCCTAGTTTTGAGCATGAGCCAAGCCCTCAGCATGGACGTAATTGACTCTGCAGTCTATTCAGACAGACATATACTTGTTTTTGTTACTGTTACCTGCAGGTTAACCACAGCTGACCCTTAGCATTTCCCCCTGTGCACAAAGGACTTCCAGCTCCTGTGGTCTGAAACTGTGACACAAAGGTTTGTTGCTAAACAGAAACTAAGCCCGTCACAAGGCTCCCAGTGCCCAAGAGAGCACATCACTCCTTCTCCTTACTCTCCCACTCCAGTGGCTTATAATTGCTACAGCCCAACTAATAAAGTGGTGTCTGATTGCAGTCAGGCTTCTGGAAACTATTTATAGGTCAGACCACACAACTAACTGCCCTTCCTTCACTCAGTCTGATGTTAAATTCACTCACCCTATCCCTCATTTCTGCAGACCAACACAAAAGTCACGCATTTGGCATCTCAGCAGGATGTTAGAAAGTGAAGGAGGTGGAAAGAAACCAGAAACTTTTCACTACATGCCTAGGAGTCACAACAGTGAGGACTGTCACCCAAGACATCATGGGAGGGAGGGCTGATGGTGCCTCTCACAGTCTGGTGTAAGACTTCCTTCAGGATTGCCATTTTACCCATGGAAAAATTCTTCCCCAGGCACCCTAGGAATGGTCATCATTCAATCCTGACCCACAGGTAAGGGAACAGACTCCAGGGCAACACACTGGCTAGGGGAAGAACCAACCCCTTGCCCAGTTTATGTCTTTCCCAAGGTTTAGACAGAAGGATGGTAGACAATCTGCCTGATGGAATTTTTTGGTGTCTCTGCTCTTCTTACTTCCCTCTTCACTTGCTTGCCAGGTAGAAGAAGACTTTAGGAGAGGCAAGGGAAGGTAACTGAAATGCTGAGCTCCCACAGTAAAAGTAGCCATTAACTCAGGCAAGCAATTTCGCAACCTCTCCTATCTAAGGAACACCCCTGAACCTGTTCATTTGCTCCTCACACCATCTCTTTCTGACTGAAATCTTGAGTTGCCAAGTGGAAAAGAATCCCTGAGAAAAGACTTTCTGAGCCACTGGGAAGTACCTGGGGAGGGTGAGTCTGCCAGATGGCATTGTTGGTGAAAATTGTTCTGGCTGAGGTCCTGACATTTTGTTCCCCTTTCTGAAACAGACTTGAATACGTGCAGTGTTGAACCATCATAGACCACCAGCCCGACAGGCAGCTTTCTGCACGTCCCTGCTCATCCCTGAACCTGGCAGAAAATTGCAACTGGAACGACCCAAGGTCTCCCTTGCTTTGGAAAAGCTGCTTAATCCTCTTTGTTTTGTTTGAAACTCCTTACCAAAGAAAAAGCCTAAAATGAATTAACTTAAAGAAATCAAAGGCTGAAGTGTCTTGTATCTCAGGTACCCATAATGCAAGCTGGCATGTGTACTTAATGGTGTTTGAATGTATCAGAAAAGGAAAACCCACAGGGCTAATATCATTAAAGACAATATATCCATCCTAGGAAAGACAACAAATTTAATCTGGTTCTAACATTTCTGATTACCTTTTCTCATTTGGAACACTTTGATTATTGGAATCTTGCCCTTTTACTTACTGATTATTTAATGCAATTAATACTCATTTCAACTTTGCCTTTGAGAGCATCTTTTTATTTGCTTTTACGAGGAGAAAGCTGATGTCTGCTCTAATCAAAAGATGCACTCCAGGCATGTGAAATACAGTACCACCATGTGCATTACAAGGATCAATGATAAATTACATGAACTCCTTATTCCCAGGAGGGATTTATTACAGAGGTAAAAGGAACAAATGGTTATAGCAAGAGATGGTTTGTTTTCTCTTGCTGATTTATGCAAAAGGTCTGTTCCGGCACTCACTTAAATGAAAGTGTTAAGGAAAGAAGACAGTGTCACATGAATTAATGTAGAGAAAAGATGTGCTGCATATAGAAAGGATGCTAACAATGCTGTTTTCATCATTTGGTTCAGTTTGTTGCTTCTACCAGAAAGGAAAACTTGGATTGTTAAATGTGGAGGGAAATCAAAGGAACAATATTAAAAAACGCAATGAACAAAAAAAAGTAAGAAATATGTTTTAAAAGCAAAGAAAAAGAAGAATGGATTCAAAATTACTCTAACAAACTTCTGTCTCATCATGACATTTTCACTTCCTTGTCTCACCTTTAAGATCTTTTCATTATCATTTTAATCAAGTTGCAAGAGAAGAGCAAAATTCCCCATAAGCTGGCAAATCATTGCCTGATTTCCTCTCCTTGTCATTTGCTCTTCCCAGCAGGGCTTGAACAAGAGCACTGATACCTTTGGTTAAGATCTCTACAGCCTTTATTCCCGCCATGGACACCCAGAAGAAATCCAACCTCTCTCTCACCTGCCCTGCACAGGTAGGCAGTGCTTCAGGGCAGTCCTGGCTGTTGGATGCATCTGCCTGGATTGCAGCAAACAGACAGGACAGCTAACACACAACGACCACAAATGCAGCAGGTTATTAACACCTTGAAGAGATCGCATCTACTTCTAACTTTGACTGGGGAACATCAAAAATCCAATTTTTATTAGGCTCAACAGAATTAGCACATGCAGTATATGAGTTTTTCTCCATCTCTCCTTGAGTCCTCATGTGCCTGTCTGAGCCAGCCTGTATTTCTGCAGTGTCCCTAATAGTTTTCTAAATACCGGGCTGGACATTCACCTAGGAAGTAATTCTGGCTCTCTGCCATCATTTTGCAGTAATGAACTCTTGCATAGGAAGTTGCCTCAGCCCCAGGCTGAGGTCTCTGCTGGAGTAAATTCTGCCTTGTCTCTTAGATGGCATCAATCATTCATAGCCTTGTCCTGCTCCAAGCATCTGCTTCCCATTCTCTTCCTTAGTTTCCTCCTGATTAATTGATGAAATTGTTAAGTGTGGTTGCCTCGGAAACTGCCATTTCCTTAAGCATTTTTTGCCCCCCTTTATGGTTGAAAGCAGGAAATCTTCACAGGAACCCTGAAGGGACAGAAAGGTTGAATAGGGCTCACCCTTCACCAGGACAACACAGGCTAAGTAAATACAACAACACAGGCTAAATAAATCCTGGCTGTTCCCAGGCTGCCATGGTGTCTAGGGGCAGAGAGCACAAGGAAGGGAAGAACCATGTGCTTTTCCTGTCATACCCAACATCCAAGTGACAAACACGCCATCCTCCAGGCAGTTTTCCCTCAGGCAACATCTACAACAGCTCTCAAACCCCTACCCTTGGCATCATACAGGTGGCACTAATGATGGTGCAAGTGGGCAACATTGCACAACCTCTGCCTGCCCTCTTCCTGGCCAGCCACCACTTCCACGGCCTGCCCCTCACGCTGGCCAGCACCTGAAGTCCCTGGCTGCAAGAGCTCAGTGCTCCAGGGCAGATAGCACATGATCAGCCCCTGAAACAGGGAAAGGCACCACCAGGAGAGACACAGCTGATGCGAGCACAGCAGCATGGCAGCTCCTCTGGGAGCCCATGGCTCAGTGCTTCCTCTTCCAAACAAACCCCAGCACAGTGGCGGCTTGTGCAGAGGAGCTGGGGTGATGGAAAAGGAACAAGGATGATGTTAAAGGCCATCTTCACCTGCAAAGCTAGGAAAGAGGTCCTGGAGAGCCTGAGCCTCAGGTCTGTGGGGTTTTCTCCCTCTCCAACACTCACACATCTTGCTTACTGCAAGGTCCAGGCTGCACCAAGAGGACTCTGCAACCTCCCAAATTCTGCCTCCCAGGGTTGCCAGGGGACCTGTTCCATCCATCTTTGCAAAGGCACCAGGCATGCCTACACTGTGCTGAAGGATGAGCGTGGAGCTTGAGGACATGGTGAGAAAACAGACAACATGGGGACTCTATCATAAAACTGGATTTATGGGCAAGGTTCATTACAAGAGAGAAATTGAGACAAAGCACAATGAAGACATCTGTCTCGTGGCAGAACTTCACAACTCATGGGAAGCCTGGTGAACCAAAGTACCTTCTCTAGATGCATTCTGGCTTCACTCCCACATGCAACAGCAGCCAGTGTCAGGAAGAACCCAGAGCACATGCAAGCTGGGAACCCTCTCCTCTTTAGCACAAAAGGGAGGAGCTCTCTGTTCACCTCACTGCTGCAATTCTAAGCTATTACTGCCAGTGCTTTTCTGCCACCCCTCCTTTTCAGAAGTGTTTGCTGTTCACTGACAAGGGCTCATGATATGTTGTTTTATTAGGCTGACTCTCTCTGCTTTTATTTGGCTGAAAGAAAGAGCAAACAACATTCTGGCAGCCTAGAAAAGCTTATGGTCCCACTAGCTTTCCCTCACAGAAGCAGAATAATCATTAAAAATGGGGCTTACTTTCTGCTTGACATTAAAAAGTAAGCGCCATAACCATAGAGGCTGATGAAAGGTGATTCAAGATAGCAAAATCATTGAATTTTGGTATTAGTCAGCAGAGATGTTGCAAATTACAGAATGGGTCTGGTTAGAAGAGACCACAGTGGGTAGTCTGGTCCAACCCCCCTGAAAAAGCAGGGTCATCCTAAGGCACACAGGGCAGGACTTTGTCCAGAGGATTCTCCAGTGAGGTTGACTCCACAACCTCTCTCGGGCAATGTTTCACCTGAGCAGGGAAGAATTTCTTCCTCACGTTTCAGTGGAAATTCCCATGGATGACTTTCTGCCTTCTGTCTCTTCTCCTCTGGCTCAGCGCCGCTGGGAAAAGCCTGGCTCCCTCCTCTCGGATGTCCCTCATCAGCTTTCCTATCTCAAGCAGACACTCCTTCAACCATAGGAGACCTCTAGATGAGTCTCTGAAGGCACAAACACTGAGAAGTCACATGCCATGGCTGCGTATGGGAGGCGGCTTGTACCAGGGGCAAAATCAACAATTACAGCTCTCAGGAGCAGCTTAAATCAGTGGAGATTTACCTACTCCCCTTTCAAGGGAAGTCAAATTAAGTAGCCTGGTGTATGCATGTAGGGAGTCCTGGCTTGAGAAGCAGGAGTTCAGATTTCTAGTTTTGCCACTCACCTTGGTAGTCTTGGAGTCTCTTCTCTGGCTGCACAATCTTTGGGCAGGGGCTGCTTCCTACTCAGCACATTTACTCCCCATAGCACTCAACACCGAGACACTAAACCTACTGTAAATTGAAAACAAATAGGAAAATATGTGCCAGAGCTCCCCTAATGCAACAGTAAGTGCTCAGCCAAGGGGACAGAGGCTTGCTGAAGGAAAGAACCTGCCTAGTTTAGAGGAAGAAATCCGTGAGAATTCTTTAATGAGGGTTTCAGTGGATACAAATTGTTTCCTGGGCAATGGCTAATGACAGCTAATAGGGACCCCAGAAACAACTCACAGCACCTTCTTATTTCCTGTGGCCTGTAATCACAGTGTTCAGCTGTTATTTTCATCCTTCTAAGTAGTATAATGGACAATTGCATTCACATTTCCCCTTCTTTTTTTTTTTTTTTTTTTTTTTTTGCCAGAGATGTCACCACTTCTGGTTTTTTTTCTACTAACAGAGAAAAGTAGGATTTCTTTCTCCCTCATTGCTTCAGTTCTCAACTAATGTAAAGAGGCAAAATCCAGTGAAAAGTTTATTAGCTAACATCTCTGGAGAATCAGTTTAGCATAGTTATACATGATAAAGCTTTACTTCTTTTATTTTTCCTTAAATTAAAAAAAAATAGGAAAGAGAGTTGTTTTAAATTTATGAGCTGATGCGACAGTGAGTAATGGTGAATCACTGTTTAATATTTTAGTCAACCATCTGCAAGGTGAGCTGTACTCCCATTTCATATTTCTAGAGCTAAGAAATCACCTCAAGTTTCATGAATAGAATCAGTCTTGCACCAACCCCAAAAGGATGTATTTAGCACCAAACCCAGTCATTGTCCACCCAAATATCTCAAACACACAGAAACACAGGAGAAAACAAGCACAACTATAAGCCGAAGCGTGAGGGTGAATAACACACTGAATAAAAGGAGCTGCGAGGGTGAAGCTGGCTTTTTTGCGAGCTCTCAGTGATTCTGCTGGCAGAGTTGGAGGGAAGAGCACCTTCCTGGCTGTGCATGGAGGACAGTGATTATCACTGTCTTTGTTCTGGCTTGCATTTGTCTTGTCTTCTTGTCCTTTCAACACCTTTCCTAGCACTCCTGAGGCACTAAACCTCAGGCCAGCCTGGGATTTTCCAGCCAGTTTCCCAGGGGAACAGGGACACAAGCGTCTCTCTCTGGATTCTGCCCCCAGCCCAGTGGTGTGAGCAGGATGTCTCTGTGTCTCAGTGGCACAGGCAGCCAGGAGAAAGCAGTGCTTGCAGGGAGGAGGATGCAGCATCGTCCTGAGCAGAGCAGCTTTGTCAGCACTCGGGCACCTGCAGATCCACACAACCAGGGAACACACACGTTGTGCAGATCTGTCACCTGGCTCACCTGCAGGGACAGCACTGGAGCAGAGCAGCTGCAGAGCCGGACGAATGCCTTCCACTGGACGGCTCCCGCTGGGAACAACCCAAGGACACTGACATCCCAGGTGGCTCAGAAAGCTTCCCTTACACCTGCTGTTTCCAAATTTCCCCTTCTTCCTGCTCCCAGTCTCCCTGCTCCCATCTTCATCAGCCTCTGGGTCTCAGCTGTTTCCATGATAGCATGGTCTCTCCAGAGTGACCACTGAGCTGTCTCTCACCCGCTGCTCGTACCCAACCATCTGCTGCCACTGACCAGAGCTGTCTTTCTGGCGTGTGCCACCAGCAAAAACAGGCTCTAGGCCCAGCCCAGGCTCAGTGTGTCTTTCTCCAAGGGCATCTTCAAGTTCCTTTCCTTGATTAACACATGTTAAGACCGACTGATTTCATACCTTCCATTGCTGGAGCTGCTTTGGAATGGGGAAAAATGCAATTTCCTCTCACTTGTCAAGTGGCACGAGTTTGTGAACCATGACAATGTGCATGGCTACTGCTGTACACAGCCTGCCCCTCCCCCAGTCTAATGGAACACAAATAGTAGTTTTGCAATAAATGTGAGTTATTAAATGACTACAGACAGCCAGTGCTACAGAGAAGGGTACCAAGAGCCTCTGTGACCCTGGAGAAACAGAGCTCTCTGTACAGCCTGGGAAAAACACAACTGCTACAGAGGGAACTGTATCACTTACCCCGGGGTTGATTTCTATGGAGAGGGGAAAACCCTCTTGCTCTTCATTCTTCTTTTATATCTGGAAGAAGATCTCTTACGCCCCTTGTCTTTACATTACTGCAAATGACAGAGGAACTGACACATCCAGCTCCTTCACAGTGTTTTATACATATGAAAAGAAGTTCAGTCTCAATATTGGCTTGCAGACCTTTCTACCACAGCACGTGCTTCAACCACAATGCAGTGAACTAAGAATGTCAGGATGAAGTCAATGGTCCTTCCTTCTCTCCTTAAAAATAGCCTGCTTCATACTGTGTAATAGAAATTTTGGAAAGCTAGGTGAGCTGACTTTGACCAGAAAGATGCCTCCCTCACTTTTCATGCCAATGGTTCACCCACCTACCTGTTAAATAGTACACAAGCTTTATTTGCCATAGCTGTTTCTCATTTTTTATTGGACCTGACCCAACAAGCTAAAGGAGATTTCTGGCATGTAATGTCTTATCTCTTACTGTACATAGAGACATCATGTTCAGGTCACCTTCTGGGCTTCTCACCTAACTGGTCAGATTTGGCACTGGTCTAGTGCTAAAGAAGTTCCTGATATTATGTCAGGATTTGTGCCTCAGAGATAGTATCTGGCACTTAGGAAAGTGTAGATTTATTTTCTGAATCCTCCGGTTCCTCCATAAAAAATTCAAAAAACTTGTTCATAAGCTTGAAGGACACATCTTGAAGGACAGCAACAGAACAAAACCAAATATTCAAAGAAGTACTTCCTTTTGTGTTTTCCAGATCTTCCAAGGGAAGCAAAAAAAAAGAACAAGAGGGCTTTCCACCCTCTCAATTTTTCAGACATAAAAGATCTCAAAGCAAGCACATTTTCCTGTTTTTTGAGGTGAGAGAAGCAAAGGAAAGAGTTGGTAGAGAAAGAGAATATGTTTCCTATCTCTTTAACATGTAGGGGAAATAATTTTATGGATTTGTAAAAATGAACATGAAACTCTGTTACTTTGGTCTGTCCCCCAATCTGTATGTGCCTTGGTGTACTCAGGAGCTTCTTCTCAAAGCCCTCTGTTGAGCCCCCCTTAACTCTCCAGGCACTCACACACTCTGTGGCGTGGTGCTTCTCACTGAATCCAGTGAGCCTACCAGACAGGAGTGACAAAAAAAAAAAAAAAAAAAAAAAAAAAAAAAAAAGGGGGGGGAGA
>VWZN01016282.1:877912-906271 GCA_013396955.1 Regulus satrapa | reverse complement strand
AAAAAAAAAAAAAATTAAAGGGGTTGGAAGCAGTATCAAAACGCTCCAGTTCTGCCAGGAGAGTCCAGCATGTGAGTGGAAAAGACATCCTCCTACCATGTATGGTCATTTTGCTTGCCTGCATTTGTCTGAATCTCTTATTGTTCCCCTTTCTCCACTCATTCCTTGTAACACAGTGAGCTGCGATCCGAGCGTCTCGTGTGTATTCATCAGTGCTTCAGAGCAGATGATTCACCTACCCCTCTTTATAATTTTATCTCCCATCAGCTGCAAAGTCAAAGTCTGAATAATGCACCATTGTTATTTTCAGGAGCGGGCTTGTCACTGTGATAGGAAAGGCACCAGGAGAAAGATATGATTTGAATCAAAACAGAAGGTTGGCAGGTAGCATCCTACAGCTCCGGAACCGGCAGACCAAAAATAGCAACAATGAAATCGTGTCTTCTAACAATGGGGAGGAAAATAATAATAATAATAATAATAATAATAATAATAATAATAATAATAATAATAATAATAATCACAATAGCCCTGGCTGCAGCACTGCGTGGGTAGGTGAAGGTGTATTGTCTGTTCTGGGCAGAAAGTAAACAGTGCTGCTTGTTTTACATCCTTTACAACTAAATGTATGTACAGCCAGGCTCTGCCTCCTCCTTGGCTCCCTCCTGCTGCATCTGGGAGAGCAATCTGGTCTCCAAAAGAGGAGCTTCAAGAGGGGCACCTGCCCTGAGGGCCAGCAGCTGCCCAGCTGCAGCAGTCAGGGGCAGAGTCCATCTGTGCCAGGTCCAGCTCAGGCTCTACCATAAGCTGTTAATCCCTGAAGGGCATCAGGCAGGTTTGCAGAAGAAGGGATTTGCTCCTACAGCAAGGAAATCTGGCACAGTCCTGACTGATACACCAGAGACCCAGGTTTTCTGCATGCTTAGCAAACATGTCAAGTATCAACAGTCAGGTACCGACACCACCTTGCAGCTCTTTGGAGCTAAGCTGTGCTCTCCCAAGCATCACTGTGCTTTTTGTTCACCTCAGAGCATCTCCCCAGGTTAAACAGTAATATCATCTTCTGCCAGCTCCAGGAAGTTCTTGGCTGGCCCTTGAAGGCCAGAACCCCCAAAGATGGGCCAAAGATTTAAGGCCTGGCTGGGCTCATGGCTTCTTTTGACAATGGTGGTCACTGCCCTGAGATGTCTAGTCCTGCCCACCATTTTCATTGCATTAGTCCTGAAGTTTGTGGGAGGCAGGGAGCAGAATCAGGGAAGTGATATTGCTCTGTGTGTAGGTGTGTGTGTGTGTGTGTGTGTGTGTGTGTGTGTGTAATCAGCTCCCCAAACTATGGTTTGGTAAAGGGAGATGAAGGAAAGCAAGAGAAGATACCCAGGGAAAAAGGAAATCTATGCTACTTCAGGCAGCAAAACTTGTCAAACTATTTCTTAAGGTAGAAAGTGGCCCCTCAGCTCCACCTGTAGTTAGAGGAGGAGAAAAGGATCTATAAAAGCTCCCAGGCTGGATTCTGGCTCACAACCATCCTCCCTGGAGGCAACATATGATTAACATCTTAAAAGAAAGAGGTGGTGTGAGCATCCTCCCACAGTGGCAAGAAATCATTCCCTGCTCTGAGTTGCGGTTCTGCACAGGCTGGATTGATCCATCAGTCCCATTACCATCAGCACAACCATAATCCCCTCTAGTATGTGCCAGCCTCAGTGACTACAAATCCTCAGCAGTTCCTGTAGGCAGCTGCGTCATGCACCCCTCGCTGCTCCGTGGCATGAAAGAGAGAGTAACCTGAAAAGCAATGACTCGCATAACCACCTGGTGTTCTTGGAAAATGCAAGCTTTGAAACACAAATTGGCTGCAGAACAAGCATCCCACAAGGACGTCCAAGAACTGGCATGCTCCTACATGAGGTGCTCAGGAAAATATATCAGTGCATTATCCTGCTCCACACAGCCCAGAATTCAGCCCTAAAAATAAAACACATACTACTTTAATAAAACAAGCTTTGAAAGCAGTTTTTCTGGTATAACTTCCAAAACAGTAATCTTCTAGCCTCCTGTGTCCATCAGGATCACTTACTACCCTCCTAATGATCAACGGAGCAATGCAGTCAGGTGTGTGTCATGTAGACCTGGCCAAGAGAAATCTGAAACAGGCCAGGTGAATCCAGCTCCATCCCCTGTGTGACTTGCCTGTTCACCACAAGTGTGGCACGCCCAAGAAATCACATCTGCACTTATTTCCTAATGAGAACCATCCTGCAAGCCGAACCAGAGCACAACACAGTATTTACTACATTCCTTTCTCCTTAAAATAATTTCTCCCTTTGCTCTAAAATTCTCATCAGGCTTCCTTAATCTTTGTTTGGTCAAGCCAGTGTTTACTGCTCAGAACATACTCTGGCTAAAAGCCTCCCTATGCCTCATTACTGGGCCAAAGCACCTTGCAACACCACCATTCCAATGGGGAGCCCATCATCTTCTGCTTTCTAAGGTTCCTCTGTCTTCTGTGAGAAATCTCTGTGGCATGGGAATTCTCTTTAATGGATGGATCTGTTTCTGTTCTTTTGGCCGATGGATGTGGTGCTGATCACCAGCTGCAGTTCCCTTGCAGCAACCGTGTCCAAAATCTATTATTTTTGAAACAGAGTCTGCTGGGAGAAAGTAAATGGGTTAATTTTTTTCTTCTGAAGAGCCCATCAGCAGATAAGGACCTGCCTTAGTTTACTGTCTGCTAATTCACCTCAAATCTATAGGAAGCTCAGCTAACAGCCAACAAAGACTAGCATGATTAGTGAGTATGTGGAGGGTTTCCAAGCCATGCCACAGAGATAAATAGAGATGCCCAGAGATAAATACAGAGCTGGTCTGAAAATACAAGGATTTTGCAGTTACTGAGTGAGCAGGTCAAAGCACACCCCATCTGTGCTCCATTTTCTGCAGAGAAACTCCAAAACAGTGCTACAAGGTCTTAAACCTTCTCCATCTGCTGCCCGCGATGGCTGCCTGGACTGCAACAAACGTGTTGCCACTTCCAGCACCCAGCAGTGATTGATGCTGTGTTAAGAGGACACCAGTGGTTCCGGTCTATTTACATTTCCAAGGAGCTTGGCTGGGTTTTGTGCTGGCGTTTTCTTTTGGTATACCAGCTGTGGGAGACCAAAGGGGACAAAAATTACTGCAATGCTCAAGCGAGGAAATGCTACTGTTGAGAAAACATCCTATTTATGCCACATTTAAAAAGGAGCCCGTCTTTAAGAGTTTTAAAGAGCTGCCACCGGCAACAAATGAGGCTGCTAATTTGGCCTGGCAAGCAGCGTTTGCTAAACACCATTTCAGGTTTTAATTCATCACATGTAGATTTGGAATTGGAATTCTACTAGCAAAACCATCATCAGTGTGTTTTTTTTTGTAATTCCAGCTCCCTTTCTTTTCTTGTCAAGCCTCCCTCTCTCCCTCTGTCTTCCACAGCTGTCAGCTGTCACCAGCCAGGAAGGCAGATGAGGCAGTCACAGCCCTCAGATCTGATCCAATCTCCTGTGAAACAGATGCCCAGGCCCCAGGTCCTCTTTGCTCACCAGCCCCTTGTTTGTCTACAGAAACTGTATGTGCTGCCCGCCCCCTGCAAAGTGGGGAAGAATAATTGACTTCCTGGGAAGCAGAATAGGGATAAAATGCTTCACACATCCGCTCACACTGAGAAGTGAGGTCCAAGAGGCTGCTTGTGCCACTCGGATGAGGCAACCACTGCGTATCCTCCCTTTCACCCAAGCTGCCACCGAGCAGCTCCCACAGGAAGCTCTCCTATTTCCTATCAGTTTCACTGCAGTGAGGCTGCTCAGAGAATGATGCTACTGGTGCTAGTTTGATTCCAGCTGAATCAAAGTCATGGCAATTTGTGGGGAAAACCTTGAGGAGTTCTCTCCTTTCTCCAGCATGGTTCTCTTCATCAGGACTGATTTAGCCCTGCCAAGAGCTGTGTGAATTAAATTCTACTTTCTCCCCCACACAGCCACTACAACCACAGCTTGGGAGAAGGCTGCAATGGTGCCAGCACTAAAAGTTCCCTGTGGAAAGAGTTCTGGTTCCAAGGAGAGATCTCTGAGGAAACGTGGCCCTGTTTGGGCTGTCCTCCTACGCAGCCATCTTGATACTCTGATTGACCCAGTAGCTTTCCCTGATCTGCCCACAAGCAAAAAAAAAAACCCCTCCTTAGCACCTACAAAACAGACATAGTGATGTCCTCTGGCTAGGAACTAGATAAAGGATTCCTGATTTGTTCACACAAAAAGGGTCATCCAGCATGCCATGCTGTCAACACCCTGCCTCCCACAGCAGCACGAGTACATCTGCGTGTACAAAGATGAGTACATCTTTGTACAAAGATGTACAAAGCCCACAGTGGGACAAGCACAGACCCACCTTTTCCCTGGCCACGTCTTGCCAGGTACCTTAGAGCTATCCTGGTACAGAATTTATATGTTTAAAGCAGGCAGTTATGTTTACCTTGCACCAGGCTCCTGCCTTCATATAGAAGAAACCAATTGCTTAACAGGAAAAAAAATAAATGGAACTGGCAATCTTTTGTTTCACGTTGCTTGTATTTTTTATATCTATTTATTTACTGTTTTTCATGGCTTGCTGCCGTAGAGCACAGGAGATGAACATCACATTGGAGCAATTTCCAAACATCACACCCCAGCTTTTTGTGCAATTGGGCTTCTGAGAATTAAGTGCAGACCAAGGAGTGGAAAGTACCTGTGCCAAGGAACCTGAGCCAGAGGCCAGTCAAGAGCCAGAGAAGGACAGGTTTCCCAGCCTGCCTTTGCTGATTGGGGCAGGTGGGCTGCTGTTCCCAGGGAAAAGAGCTGTCTAGATATAAGAGAAGGAGGCGTGTTTTGGAAACTGCTTTCTGAATGAGTCAGCAGAGCCGTCTCCCAAGGCACTGGAGTCTGCCAGAGGGAAGAACAGATAGTTTTGTTGTTTTTTTCCCTTCTGCTGTTGAGGTCGATCACTCACTATCTTGAAGTACGTCACCAGCCTTGGGAAGCCTTTTTCTGCGTAGAATATTTCTTGACTTTTCTATTTCTGAGGAAGTTTTCCAGCCTGCCTTGCTTCTGTTTTGTCAAAGCCTGTATGTGACAGCAAGTTGTGGAGGAGAAAACAGAGCAGGCTAACATGTTATTATCACTGCGGGCCCGGCCTGTAGGTGCTTTTCACTTCCAGGCAGGGAAAGCTGCAGCCATTACAACCCTCTTCATCGGACACAATGACATCTCTCTCCCTTCAGAGAGGTCCCCTTCTGCTCCTCTCTTCCCTCCTTTATTTCACAGGTACCAGACACCTTTTCCTGCAGAGGTGACCTCACTAGTACACACCTAATGCAATACTGAGTAGCCTGGGTTTAACCTTCAAGTCTGCTGCTTCTATTTCAGACCTGAGGAAGGATAAGAAATGTGTCCTTTATTGAGTGATACCTATTGCTTTAAGAAGGGTGTGCTCTTTATTTGCTTGTGTTTTTCCTGTCAAGGTAACTGACATACATAAAATTACTTTCAAGGGACGCAGTAAATGCTTCATCTCTTCAAGAAAGATGAACATCAAGAGATGATCTTGAAGAACGCTTTTGGAAGAGATGCTTGAGCCTAAACAGACTGTCCTCTGTGCTATTCCTCCATCCTGGCTATGCAGATTTATGGCCCTGAAAGCCTGGTATTTCTCATCTGTGCCATGGCACGGGGCTACAAGGGCAAACCTCTCAATCTTGGTCACATTTTGGCCTGTCATTCTTCTGATGATTTTGAATCTGTGGCTATGCCAGGCACTAATTCACAGGTGAAAGTCAATTAATGAGTAGATGCAGAAGAGAATGTGCTTGCTCAGGCCAGGGATATGCATGAGAGTTTGGCTATGGGATGATCTAAATGTGATCCAATTCCCTGGCTGTCATGATGACAAATGTAAAATGGTCCCAGGGATGAGGCAGAGCTTTCTCAGTCAGTGTGGGGAGAGGGCAGGGATCTCCTGTAACATAAATAAACAAGAAACACTGATACTCCATGCCTCTGCCAGCACCAGCTTGAAGCAAGCAGCAGCCAGAAGAAACTGCATCTCCATCAGTATACCTATTCTGCCACACGGCAGGGTGTGAGCTCTGGATAAGCCTAAAATCTAAAAATCATAACCTCCACAACATCTAAAGCCATAGACACAAACAGAGATTTTTCTATCAATCTTCCCCACCACTTCTACTCCCAGCCCAAACTCAGCTGATTACTAGCCCCAAAAGGCTAGCTACTTCTTTGTCCCTGCTAGTCAGCATCCTTATCCCTCTAATTGCTGGATTGATTAGCATAATTAAGCTGAACTCGCAGTAGTTGCTCCTGACCTGCCTCTACTTGGAAGAAGCACCTTCCATCCTGACCTGGGAATGGACCTGTGTGCTGGCAAGCCTGCCTGGCCCCTCCCTGATGTATCTGTCAGCCTGGTAAAAGATAGGAACTCTTCCTACAGACCACGCTCCAGTGGCTCCCTAAAGCTGCTTTTTTGTAGGCTCTGTGCCATAAATAAATGTACGTCACTAAGGAGCAGCTTGATAGTAAAATGGTCAGAATGGCAATGTATGAAAATTGGTGTCTGGCTGCACTTGGCTAGGTTTAGCTCCATCAGATGAAGCACAATTAATGCTAATTAGTTGCTGCTGCGGCCAGATTTCCTACCTGTGATGGTCTGTGAGAGCAGGGATTACCACTGAGATAACAAGACCATCTAAAACCAGTTGTGGCTTGCTCCTGGAAATAAGTTTTATGTCCAGTTCTTTATAGTCCAGTGCCTCTTTCTGTGACCTTTTTAAAACTAAGCAGAAGTACTGTGATCAAATATTCTGACCTGCATAGCACAGGGCCAGATAATTTTGGACATCAATTTCTCCACCAGATTTATGAATTTATGATTGCTTTGGAAAGCCAGCCAGTACCACATTATTTCCTGTAAATGATTATTTTTTTCATACAGATCAGTTACTGAGGCGTCAGATACTCTGCAGAATCACTGACTCTAATCTGTACTCAGACCACCTTGCTTTGGTGTGGAAAGACAGCTGAAGGTGTACTTTTCCCACTTCCCTGGGCTCAAAGCACCTGAAGCAATCAGAAGCCACAGAAACAATAGATATAATACTAATATCTAAATTCCATTATAACAGAAGGCTCCTCTCAGCTTTTTCTGAGTTAGTATGCAATAGAAGTTGAGAAACAATGTCGTTAAAACCCACAGCTAATGCATCCTGTGGGCCACAGAGGAAGGTTCTGGGTACACTGGTATATCTCTGAGGTTTTTTGTGGTTTTTGTTTTTATTCTAGTTTCCCCTTCCTGGGATAACCTTTCACCCCAGGCTTTGTGCGTTTATCAGCAAAGCACATCCAGATGCCCTTCAAGGGAGAAATGACTCATACCTGACTCACAATCGCTCAAGCAAAGCTGCAACCTTTAGTTCATTTCCTGGGAGAAGCATCTGTTAGATTCATCTTGGAAGATTAAGCATTGCTCACTGTCATTTTACAGATGGAGGCATTTGTGACTGGCTGGGGAAGGGTCAACGGATTCTCGGCGACGGATGGAAAACAAACTTCTTCAGGCAGTCAAAGCAATGCACCAAGGACTGTGAAATGCTCTTTAGCCAAGGTGCTGTCAGTCTCTTCCCAGTACCTCTCGCCCTGCAGAAAAAAAACCCCTCCAGTTTCAATGTACACCTTCAAAAAGAATCACTCTTCCCACGACAAGCGTGCAACTGTGCGCAGCCGGCAGCCGGCGTCCTCCCTTCCCGCATTATCCTTGGCTGTGGCTGTCTCTCCCACTGGCTGAGTCACTGACCCTCAGGAAATGCAAACTGCCCCCCTGCCCACCCCCCTGACTGCAGACCCTGCTCCTAAGCTGCCTACATGGCATTAAATAACAAACATACTGGGAAGCCACTGCAAAAGCCGCCTTGTTTCACAAAGCCGGCAACTTCGCACTCCAAAAGGTTTCCCAGGTGTTTCTGCACAGCCAAGACCCCTTCACAATATGACCTTTCATTGCCAGAGGGCAAAAAGAAGCAGATCCAATATATGCATCAAACAAGGGCTGTTCTAGAAATCTTTTTTTTTTTTTTCTTTCCATCTCCCTTTGAAGAAATATTAGCTCCCCATTAGGCTAAGTCCTCATATACAAGATTTGTTTCACATAAATTTAGAATGCTAACAGATACATATATATCCTCCCCTACCTTTTTTTTTTTTTTTTTAGAAACAGAGAAAGACCTAGCAATGTCACTAGCCCATCCTTTTGATGCACAAGTCTCAGGACAAGATTAAAATCACCTGCTCCTTCCAGTGAGGACTTGGTCCCATGGATGTTTACACACAGACATCCCAATAAGCTCTGTCATAGTATATGGTATTGTTTTCCTCCTTGTGCTTCCAAATAGTATGGAAATGCTAATAATAATGTGTAGCCCTTGGTGTGCACATTCCTCTGCTTACCACTGTCTCCCTTCTTGGCTGAATAATCACAGATAATTCACTTGTCTGGATATGACTCACAGCTACTTTATTTCACACAAAGCAATTTCTAATTGCATGTTGTATGTCTGTGTTATGAAATCCAGCGCTAACTGTTATTACAAAATTAGTGCAGAAAACTGAAGGGGAAGGAAAACCACAGTGAGAAACCAAGTAAGAGCCCGCAGAGGGGCAGGCCAGAACCAAGTCAGTTTTCCCCTCTCTAGTACAGGACATTTTTACAGACAGAGCCAAGCATTTCCTAGTTGCTCACACAGTCACCTACAGGCAGTGACACCACTGGGGTCCTTTTTTAACCCTCAGATGGGCTGAAAGCACTTTGGCAGCAAAACAGAGATATGCTCTGGCTCTGCTTGTCCTCATACCTGTGTTTAATAAACCTTGCATCAAAACCAACACAGCCATGTGTGACAGCTGTGAGCTACCAGACAGGCAGGTCCTGTCCTTTGCCTGGTGTGCCAGATGTTATGGCACTTTCATACAGAAAAGTATTAAAACTTTTCATGGAAAGTTTTATGCATCTCTGAAAGGACACGCAGTCAGAGAGCACACATTTTGGCTGGAAAAAACACAGCTGATGCATAGCCCTGGCAATTTTTCACATTTCTGGGTAGGGCCAAGTCAAAAACATATGGATTTTCAATCTTTCTCAGCCCCTAGCTCCATCTTCTTGAGGGACCTCCTTCAGAGCACTGCCACTGCCAAGAGCTTCAGACAAAGTTAGGTGAAACCTGCTAGTAAAGAGACAAGGGACAATCCATCCCATGGACTAAATGTTACCCTCACTTCTAATGCTGTGTCTAGACTTCTTTATAAAACAGAGTCAGGGAGAAGATGAACTCCAGAGTCCCCATCATCCAAAGAACCTAAGCATTCTTACACCACAGGTGGGGTTTTGGCCCATACCAGCAGTGTGGTTCCCGATGGCATGGCTCAAAGGGCGGCACCCACTGTGACCCCTCCCAACCCATGTGGGCAAAGTCACTTCAGGTTCTGGGACCCTCTGTGTTCCTCTGACACTGTCCCAACTGGCCATAATTCCTCACAGTTCTACAAACCACATGCTATCAATTTCGTGCCATGAAAACATTTTTTTTGGATGTTGAAACACATCCATAATATTACTTTGAATACTTTGAACAAGAAAAACATTCTTACAAAATGAATACAGACATGTCTTGCTACCCACAGAGGATTAGTTTATTTTCTAAATATCTACAGTGGGATGTGGACAGAATGGTGAACTCAGGGCAAATCATCAGCCATCCATCTCCATTCATGGAAGGATCCAAACTCCATGTTTGGATCTTGAGTGTTGCTAAATGCCATAAGAAAGTGCCCACAGGCAATCAAAGACCATGAAAGAGAGAAGTAATGCCAAAAAGGACTCACCAAATGTGCTGGGGGAGCAGATTCTTAACAGTGAGTGGTGCTTAAACACCAGGAAAGACTACCATAGTGTAAGTGTTCACCACCACTAGTAACATTTATACAAAGATGAGGCATCTTCTGACAAGGAAATTGCAGCTCCACCAGAAGGACACAAAGCAGAAGCCACTGGAAGGGAGTCCCTGATCTGGACTATGCAGGTGGCCAGTCTTGAAGAGTTAATGGTCCTTTCTGGCTTCAGAGCCAGAGAAAATATTGTGATTTAATCAAGCACAGAAAACCCACATGGGCAAAAGCTCAGCTCTGGAAGACTGCCAAGACTGCAGTTGGACTGCATATGAAGTGCCCAGTCCTTCCCTTGCAGCACATGAGAGGAGCCGGTCCTAGGAATAACACGGGTGCTCAGAATAATCAGGACTTCACCTAAAAACAACAAATGAAAAAAATAGGATGGCTATGAGGCAGACTTTATGTACACAAGAAAAGCAAAACATGGGCTGAGTGATTGTTCATGCCCACAGGGTGACAGGTGTGGTGGAAAACAGGCATTATCAAGTGCCACTCTGCCTAGCCCCGTGATTCCCTCTGGTTTCATTCATGTAAAACACAAGGATATGAATGAGAAACCCTGCGAAGCGGAGAGGAGGAGGGGGAAAGGAGGAGAAAGGATTTCGTGCTACCAAGGCAACCATCACCAGGGCAACCATTTAATTAATGAGCTGGAGATGAACCCCAGCAATATGGTTCTAGTGAAGTCATGCTGTAGTAATTACCAGAGTTTCATTCATGCTCTCCTGGCAGGGGCTGCGCAGGCGGCCCAGAGCAGCCTACGAGCTCTGACAGACGGGCGCAGGCAGCCTGCTGAATGAAGGGAAGGCGAGCGCGTGCCTGGGAGCGTGCTCCAGAGCTGCTCCGAGCCAGCTCCCCGGGCACTCGAGCACGGAGACCACATGCCATCCAATCCATCTTACCATCCCACGCTGCCAAAGGGCAACCCGCCTGGCCTCGTGCCGCCGACACAGGCGGCATTCACAAGCAGTCTGCAGAGCAAGCCGCCCGCACAGCTACTCCCCCTGCTATGCCTTCAGCCTCCGGAAGATGATACTGGAAATAAACAAATAAGCCTTCTCTGGCTGGAGGATTCCTCTTTTCGCCCAGCAGACAGCAACGTAACAGCTGCGTGGGGATCCCAAGTGGAAAAAAAAAAGGGCTCCTGATAAACACAGAGGGGTTTTGACAGGCATATATGTACCAGGGACTGGAGACGAGGAATATTTCATACAGAGGGAGGATAAATAAAATACCACAGGTGAGGTACTTAAAGAAAAAGACACTACTAAACGTGAGCATGAGGTCAGCTAATTCACCTGTTCTCATGAGACAAGAAGATGCTCCATGTTGCTGCGAGTGCTGAAACACATCTCACCACTACCCTGTGGTGTTACCTGCTCCGCAGAGATCCTCAGGCTTTGTGAAATGTGGATATGATTGACACTGATCATCAGGAGAGGACACCTTACTTTCAATCATATCTGATTGAAAGATGAGGAAGTGTACAAACTCGTGCTGCAGGGCATACCCTATTTTAGCACTCGCTATCAACAAGCCCACTTTGTCCCCTTCAGAAAACACAAATTATTCCATCAAATGTTTTCATGGCAACTGAGAGAAATCACAAGGATAGTGCATCCCATTCGCCTAAACCTCAGGATCAGCTTTGCACCCTGGAACTGCCACCACAATAGGAATAACCTCACACAGTAAAGAAATACACTGTTGAGGAGCACAAAGCAATTTTCTGTTGGCTGACATAAAATGTCTGGGACAGCTTTCTCTCCAACAAAGGGCACCCACTGCTGACTGCCTGGGCAGTCAAATGAAAAAGGGCTAGTTTCTGCCATTCATTCGAGTGAGATCTGTCTTTATGTTAAGCTGCATCTTCCAATTCCCTCCTGCTTTTTCTTACTGTTTTCCCAACTTTTCCCATCAGTATTTGCCCTCTTGAACAAGGAAAAGCCAACGTAGCTTTTTGCCCCAAAGGCAAAACTCAGCTGTTTCTCTGTGCTTTATCAGCCATGGAAATCAGTACTAGTGAGTTTCCAGTGTGCATTATTATAGAGAATATCCATTTAAAAAGTGACCTAGAAACACCAGTCCTCACATGTTCATGTCTTCCCACCATGAGAACATGAATTTCCATTGTTGTAACATCTGTAACTCATGTTTCCCCTCTGAGTTAGGGACTGGACACGAGAGGGGACTTCTCTCACCTCATGGACTTGAGCAGCCCATGTCAGAATCAGACAAGGTGCTCATCTCTCCACAGTCTTCAGGAGGAATTCAGACCACTGAGCAAAGTAATCACAACAACAACAGAGGGTTCCACCGAGCAATGGTTGTAGGCAGGCATTGTAATGCTTAGGTGGAAATGAAGTGCCTACATCCACACTTAGAATCCAAGATCTCCAGCCAGCATCCTTCTCAAACCCCTGACATTTAACTTACCTGCCAACACTCAGCCTCACTGGACCACTACTGCCAAATCTGAGCATGGTCTAAATGCTCAGATCTATGCCTGAAAGCAAGGTGTTCTTCTAGATGATGTCCTGAAAGGTGTGGGCAGAGAAGAGCCTTAAAAGTGTCTCTGCCATGGTGCCTCTCTCCTGTTAATACTGCACATTGCGGGTGCTTGTGCAAGAGTCTGGTTGCAACATTGCTTAAATCCCACAAAATGTAAATTCACTTTCCTTTAAACTTTATTTTGAGTCTCTAAATGCAAAACATCTCAGTCCCTTTGATCCTAATCTGGAACCCCTGACTCAGTGTTTATTTCTCTGGTGAAAAAAATAAAATCAGAAGAAAACTTTCTTCTAGCTTTGAGGACCATTCTTTACAACACTTGAAAATGAGGCAAGAAAACAGCCTCAAAAATTTCTCTTGAAGAAAGTAATTCTTTTCTTTTTAAAGAAAACTTTCTCATCCATGCCAACACTAAAACATCCATGGTAAAACACTGCTTTGAAGCACAAGCCACCAGGACCCCTCAAAACCCAGCACATACAGGGTCTGCAATGGAGGTCTGCCGTTTCTTCCCTAAAAGCCCTTCTATTTATACTCATCTTGGCAGACTTGAAAGTACCTGCCAGATGGACAGAGATAACTGACATCCAGAAAAGACACTCCACCAGCTGCTGTTAGCAGGGGTTGGGAAGCGTGGGGGCTGGTTAATAAGAAACCACTTACTTCCTCACGGCTGCTAGCTTCCCGCTGCCTTCCCAGGGCTTAATGGAATTTGGAGAGAGTATTTCAAGCCAGACCATCTGTCAGCACACACATAGATCAGCTCAGACCCAGCACCTTGCCTGCACGTCAGGCATGAGCTTTGTTTCCTCACAGGCACCTCTGCTGGTGCGCTCTCCCTCGTCTCTCTGACGCTGGCAGCGATCCCCGCAGGGCTGAGCTTGTCCATGGGTGGTACTTGGAGCTGAGAGCTGCTGAGCTGAGACCACGCCAGCAGGCAGAGGGCTCCTGGCATGGCTGCAAGCAAGGGGCAGCTGTGCCCAGCAGAGGGGTAAGAGGAGGGAAGCGGATTTCACTCCATGAAGAAGCTGTGAGCCTTCAGAGCACAGGCGGTCCTGGCTGGAGAAGCCCTGGGGATGCCAGCTGGATACAAAGATGAAGGAGCTGGCAGAGCACAAAACAGAAAAAAATGTGCCCTGGCCTACACTGGATGTGGGGCCAGCAGAGAAAGAGGAGTTGTTAAAAAAAAATCACGTGGGCTCTTACCATTACAAGAATCACAAAATTTAAAATACACCCATATTTGGGAAGTTTCTACAATGTTACCAATTTTATGCTCTTTGACTTTTCTTAGTTTCGGTAAGGATTTCCCATCAGGCAACACACTAAACAACTGTTCATTAACATCCTGAAAGAAGATTTCCTACACCTCTCTGTGTACCATTTCCCTTTGCAACTTAAAAAGAAAACGCACCTTTTTTTCAGCTAATGCAAGGAGCGAGCCTGGCATAATCACAGGGCTCCAGGAGCTGAGGCTTCAAGACCGACTGAACCTGGTGCGAGCCTCCTGAAAAATTCACAGGCATTTCCTACCTAAAATGAGTTTGACCTAGAAACTGATTTGCAGCTATTTTTGTTCTCCATAACCCTAGACATGGGAGAAAGTCTTCTCTTCTGATGCAGTAACATGGCACTTACCTGTAGTTCAGTTACTGCATTCATTTCTGCCTGTTTGATACATTTGCCTGCACAGGAAGAATAAATGGGAACAAGCAATCGGGTATTTTTTTCTGAGCCACATTATTTCAGAGATCTGCCTTGTACTAATAAGACACATAAGTGACAAACATTAAGGCTTCTTTGAATCTCTGATCTCATTTATAACTAGAACAATCTTCAATAACTGTTGAATTCAAAGGAGCTAGTGGTCAGGTCAGAATACACCCAATGCCATGCCAGTTACAGAGTCCACTGCTCCTTGACAGTTGCAATTTCACCCAGGAGTGTAATTTTTATTAAAGCATCAGATCATAGAGCCTTAATCTGTCCTTTTGTTTTCCTTTCTCTTTTTGTTTTTTTCCATTTAAATCCCATTGAGTTAGAAAGAAGTTTGAGACATTCCAAGATTAAGGGACAATTAACAAGTTATTTTAGATAATTTAACATTTTCCTAGGTGATTCCACCTCTCTGAAGGTGTATTTGAGTTAGGAATTTAGCCAGACTAAACCTCTGAGTTGCTGCGAGTCAATAAATCACTGCTGCTGACCTCCTGAGGGTAGTATTGTTAGAAGCAGGGCATCAATATCAGATACCTTGGACAGCCTGGCAATTTAACAAAGCTGATGATCACACTTCAAAATTCTTTTTTCAGTACACATGGTCCAAAAAAACCCCAAGGCCATTCTTTGTGTCTCACCAGGTCCTGCCTTGAAAATCAATTGATTTTAAATTCCTTTCATCTAAGAGATCAGAGTTCCATTAAAAATCACTCACTGGCACTGATTTGAAGCTTTCATTTTGGTAACATTGCTGCACTGACAAAAGGGGACATGTGGGGTTAAAACTCATTATTTCCTTTTGATTTGTTTCCCTCAAAGGTTTGTGTCTTTCCTGCTGTAACAGCAGGACCTTCCAAAGACCTTGCTGCACCCACGTGCTGTCAGAAACCCACTGCCCACATTCACCTCTTCGTGCCCAGGAAGAGACTCTGGAGGGTAAAAGAAAAGGGCTCCTCACCCACAAGATGGCAAGGGATGTCTGGGATGGCAAGAGCTGCCTGCCTGCTAGGGGAACTGTAGTCATATGTGGGTGAGCACCACTGAGTGAATGATATTCTGGGGTAGAAGCCAAATGAACGAGATGGGAGAAGGCAAAGCCAGCCTCTCAGTGAGGGAATCACATTTTAAGGTGGATCAGCTACAAACAGGCCCTGTTGCTGAACAGCACTGGCTGAGGAAGTAACCTGGGCTTCCAGTTCCTTCTGACATGAGCTACTGTTCAAACTTGGTTTGTTTGTACATTCTGCCTGTGCTTCTCAGCTGTCAGCACCACACATACTCCTGTACTCTCAGTTCTATTGTCAGCATACAGGTCAATGAGAATCTTCCTGACTGCAGTGTCAGTCTTGGAAGGATGAAGCCAGAGCTGTAGGTAGTCACTAGGAGTAAGGTATAACTACTAAAAATTGCTGGTTCATAAAATTTTCACTCATTTCTGTGTGAAATTTGCCATAAGGGCATAATCTCAATTGTTCTGGAAAAATAATCTACAACACTGCAATTACTGAAGACCTCTTAATGAAGAGAAACGCTTAAAATTAATACTTGGCTGCTAGAGGAATTGGCCAGTTCATCAGGGCTTTATTGCTGTTAACATATTATCCTTCCCACATAAC
Organism: Regulus satrapa; assembly: GCA_013396955.1. Lineage (NCBI taxonomy): Eukaryota > Metazoa > Chordata > Aves > Passeriformes > Regulidae > Regulus > Regulus satrapa. Next base: position 890,409 of record VWZN01016282.1, on the reverse strand, counting down.
ATTTAATTAATGCAATAAGAGAAGAAAGAGTAGCACAAGAGCAGCATATCCTGAAATGTCAAAAGGAAAGTAAGCCCCACCAGTCATCCCAGGCTTGTCCTGGACTGAGACCATGACAGTCAAATATCTTAAGATAAACTGAACCTATTTTTAAAACAGTTAAAATCTCACAATGCAATGTTCCTTACTTTGATAATTAATATTTCAGAACAGTCCAGTAGAAACACAACAAAGAAGATATTGAGAGATTATATATAAGCCCTGGAAGATATGTTCACTTTACTTTAGGGTGTTTTCCATTCCTAAACTTCTGGAATTCAAAGTAGAAGGATGTTCAACACAGAAGGGTTTGTTTGGGGTTTTTTTATCAGTTGTTAACTTATTTAGGATGGAATTATTTGCATTAGTCTGCTTTTTTTTTTCACTGTCAGTTTGGCCATTTTGGAATATGCTATTGAGTCTTTAAAGGAATTAAAAATCTACATGCATGCAATACACTTAATTTCATCATAGAATACACAAGAGTTTTTAAAATCCTGCTTCTAACTGTAAAACAAGCAACACTTCCTAAATTTTTTGAAAAAAGAAATGTATCTCAAAATGATCTCTTGGTTTCAGTGATACTTGAAGCCATCAAGGAATCCCTCAATATACCTGCACCTTTCCTTCGCAAAAAAAAGTACTCTGTCAGGTCCAATTTCTTCTTCTTCAGTATGTGCATCTCCCAGTTTGTCAGCATATCTAAGTGATCAAAAAAGACCACTGCTTAAAACTGCTGCTCAAATTGATTTTGTCATTGCCTTTGTAGGAAGGTGTGAACAGGCCCTTTTGTATTTGACTTGTATAGACTTGGAAAAGGGAAATAAGGACCAAAATAAAACCAGATAAACACAGAGATATTCAAGGACAGTGTGTTGAACGGAACTGTCGTGGATGGAACTGCTCTGGACAGTCTGGTTCCTTCCTTTTGGGAGTTTTTTTTTGGACAGAGAGCAGTCTGCACAGAGCAACATTCCCAGGTGAGGGGCTTGGGGGCTAAGAGCAGATGTGGTGCCCAAATCCTAAGGGCTTCTGCCCACAATGGATCAAGCTCTCAAGTTCTCACAAGCAAAGCCAATGCATTAATCCACGAGAGCAAATGAATTGTATGCTTTGGTTCAAATAGAGCTGAGTCTCCTTTACCAACCCCTGAAAAGGATTTACACAAAAAGTAATTCTTTCTTATGCCAAACTCATAATTCAGTTAAATTACTTGCTGTAATAAATTGCTGAATACAGTGATTTATCCCTTCAGTCTTAATTGTGACCTTATTTTCATCCTTGTCTTGTTCTTCTTTAATTAATTTCATGAAACTGCAGTAAATTAGCCTAATAATGTGCTTGATAAGCATACACTTGCTCACATTTTTCCTTTTAGTAAAATCCATAAAGAGTACCTGAGGCTGGTCTATCCCTTCAAGTCATATGAACATCCAATTCTGCCTTATATCTAAATCCCAATTTCACAAAGCAATTGCAGGACCCTAAACCCCATGTCAATAGAACTCACTCTCATTCATTTTTTTCATTATTTATCTGAATGAATCGACGTCGATTGCAGCCTTCCCTGCAAAAGTGTAAAGCCTTCTCTCACTGTAGGGACAGTAAGCCCAGCATGAAAAATCAGTGCTGCCTCATTGCACACAGGACCCCTGCTTGTCTGTTAGCTGTGTTGGCACTGGCTGCTTCCCAGCCATCAGACATGACCTGATGCCAAGGGCTATGGCTTGATCTCCACTGTCACAGGATACTCCAGGATTTCTCTGTCCCAGAACTCACACCAGAACTAAGTCCGAATTTTATAGGTGAGCTCATTATCAGAATAAACCAAAATGTTCAGTCTGCAAGGTCTCTAATTTCCAATATGTAGGAGCCCACCCCTTTTTGTCTATGCTGGACTTTCTCCACTAAATCAGAGTGAATTGTGCTAGGCAGGGTCCATGACCAGCTTGTCTTCTTTTCTCTTCAACACTCATCACCCAAAGGTTCCACTACCTCTTTCCAGACATCTGAAAATAATTTATTTGGTTTCACTACCTCTTTCCAGATATCTTACTGCACTGCACAAGTACTACACAGCATGTCCCTGAATTCCAGAGACTGGGGACCTTCAAAGGGAGCCTGGAACACCAAAACCCTGAAAATGCCCTGTGCCCCCTTCCACTTCCACCTGAAAAGCACACTTCATACTCTGCAGGAAGGGGAGAGAGCAAACATGTCTGTGCAGACATGCAACCCAGCTCCAAGCACACAGCATCAGAGAGGAATGTTCAGTCAAGAGTGATGGTCATAACCATCCTTTATTCTTTGACTATGTCAGCCTCTGATATAGGTTATTTTCTGTGTCCAGAGCAACCAACCTAAATACAGTAAAAAAAAAAAGAAATAAAAAAAAAAGAAGAGGGGAGAACAGTGCTCTTAAGGAGCTTCTTTAATGAAAGAGAAGTAGATCAAAGAGTGCCAGAAGAGCTAAACCATGTAGTTTAAGCTGTATTTTAAAAAAGGAGGGTGTTTACTAGCTTTTATTGCAATATTTTGTTGTAGGAAGGAACCTTATGTCAGATGCCCATACCAGAGACAAAAATAGAGGGCCAATGCTCCCTGTTTTTGCTATTAGTTTAATTCCACTGGCATGTGTTCTCTAGGTAAATCCCTGTAAGAGCTGTCTCTTCCTCCATCCAAAATGAATCCTTAGTCTCACTCTGTCTGACTGCCAAGCTGAAGAACAATTATTAGCAGAACGATCCCCAAATGAGCACTGAACAGGAAACAGGGCTGATTAACTAAGGCAGAAAACTCCCCAAACCCCATTCAAAAGGTTTTTTTCCTCACTTAGGGCTCTGCCTGGCACCACTGGGACCACCCCAAACACAGCCACACCACTCTGGCGTAGGGAGGTTCTCTGTTCAGCAAAAGGGAGTCAGACAAGGGGAAGCTGATCTCCAATATAGGCACAAAGAGACACGTATTTAATAGCCTGAAATTCCCAGGTAGATCTGGATACCCTGGGAACCATCACTTGGAGTTTTTGAACCCAGATTGGGCAGCACACACCCGTAGATGTGTGGCACATAGGGAAGTCTCATGATCCAGACCACTGCAGGCCCTCAGACCTTCTGATCTCTTTCTGTACAGCCCTCACAAAGCACTGTGGCCATTTTTATTATTTGAAAAACTGCACTTCTCATCTACATCGTATTACCTTGTTATGAGAGAACTCCCGAGGTCCCTGGGCAGTGACCACAACGAGCACTGGGAACTGGACACAAAGGCTCAGCCAGTCAGGAGTTTTGCCTCCCAGGCAAAATGATGCAATGACAATTTAGCCATTTATTGCCATAAGCAAATGGTCATCTCTAGCAACAAAATAATCATGCCAAATAGCATTTCCAATTTGTGAGCCTTCCCCACAAATGAATCAATTACCACTTCTAGCTGGGATCATTACACAGCCTTGTTCCCTTCTGCATTGTTTGCTCAGTAATATTGCTGTATGTCTTCATTAACTAGCAGTGATTAGAAAAGAAACAACCATAATTCATATTCCAAAAGTCATCCTCCCATGTACCCATTCACTCACCATTCCTAATTAAGTTCATGAAAAGATTAATTCCTTAATGGTTATGATTTGTAACGTTAATTAATTAGCTGTTTTTTCCATTAAACATTCAAAGGTTTTCAGCATTACACAGATTCCTTAATTAGCCCATGGCAAGAGTAAAAAAATAAAAATTGAGTAACTTCTCTTCGTCCCTTAGGCAATTTATCAGCTGCTTGGTCTTCCAGTCCATCTCCTTTCCCACTCCATGCAGAATCCCTTTCCTTCACTGCTGCAAATGCAAATGTACCTGCTTGGCTCATTCATCTTTCTCAGAGGATAACATAGCCAAGGAACAGGCACAGCTGACTGCCCTCACTCTTACCCTGGGGAGAGAGCACTTTGATATGAACGTTGTCTCTCTTCAAGTTCCCTAAGGTGTGCAGACCTGAAGCTGAAAAGCTGCTTAGGATGTGGCTTGGGACGAGCATCCCCAGGATTTCTGAGCCCTGCCTGGTGCCAGCAGTGGGACCCGTATTTACCTTGCAATTCCAGTTAGCCTAGCAGAAGCTCCCTGCAAATTCAGCTTCGTCACAGTTTCCAAGGCAACTTCTTTGACTCCTGGTTGTGATAGGTTTTGAGGGATGCCCACAGGGGGTTTGCAAGCTCAGCCTGTCCTCTCTGCCCTGGTGGCAGTGACTGGAATCTCCCACAAAGATTACTCTGAGAGGCACAGACAAGAGGCCGTTCTTCCCCAGATTCTTCTGGAAGTACAGAGGAATGTGGGACTTCTCTGCAGCCCGTCTTACCTTGTTCCACATGGCTTTGCAGCCTCCGGTCACCTCCTGCTCAGAACTGGGAGCAACCAAAAAAAGTCAGAGTTGTGTTGCTAGGATATATCGATGACACTTTCCCAAGCCATTTTTAAAGGTACCCCAAAACCATGTTCTGCTAACAGCACCATTCCCAAAATTTCTCTGGCTCAGGGCTCAGGGAAATTGTCTGTAACCCTGACCACACTAACATGGCAGGCCTGACCCAAAGTAAAATGGCTTCTTAAGATGTCAGAGCATTATAGCTCTGAGGAATGGTGTCATCTAGCCTTAGCTTCAGCTCTGCACTTCTCCATACACCTACTCACAGAAAGAAGGCTTCCCACATGCTGGATGCACCCAGGTGGGCTGCTCGACATGCCAGGTCACTCCCTGCCTCTCCTGCAGGCACTGTGACCACAGTCCTCAGGGGCAACCTCAGCATTAATCACCAGTTTGCTTCCAGAGTCTGGTAGATAAACCCGGTAATGTGCAAGGAACTAATGGGAATCACAGTTAAAACAGGCAGCATCCCATCCTGGACCAACACCTCAGGGTAAGGAGCTTGCACAGTTGCCACTTACCAGCAGGAAAAGCACCATGCTAAAGTTATAGCAAATACATTAGTAGGGGGCCACAGCTTCTTTGTCCTTTGCACTTGAAAACTCTGCCATTAGCAATTGTAGTTCATTCCCAAGCTCCCTGGTGGTGTTATCCTGTCATTAGTTACTGCACTACTTTTGGTTCCTACAACAAACTCAACTCATAGCCCCAAGCCCTCCAGCTGAAACCCAAAGCAAAATTAGATCTCCTACAAAGGGTTCCCTCCGTGTGATAAACCAAGAAGGAAACTCACCAGTAGATTTTTCTACTGTGGTCATTATTGTGGGGTCAGCTCCTGAAAGTAAAAGGATCTCTAAATGCAGGAAAATTGGGATTTGCAAGATCCCACAGTAATGGCAATGTGCTCCCAGGGCACCGGGCCTCAGTGTAGCATGAGCATCTGAGCTGCAGCAAACGTGGAGGGAGCAGAGCTCCCTCATTCTGTGACCTGGCCAGCATATATTGCAGAGGGAAAAACACAGCAGTAGTCTCGTATTCCTCAGAAGGCAGCCTAGGAATTTTTTCCTAACTAATTACTATCCCATACATTCATCTCTGATCAGAAATGGCAGTGAAAGTCAAAATTAATGATTAAAAAAACCAACGTTGCAAATCACACACCTCCTTTCTGCTGGAGCTCAGTGAGGTGTAAACCAGTGTCAGCAAACTTGTCTCCATGCAGGTGCTTTTATTACAGCAGTAGATGCTGTTTAAATATGAGGTGTTTGGATCACTTCTAGTACAGCCAGCTTATACTGAAGCAAATGTCCCTTAGGACAGACACATCACTCTGATGAGATTCGTGGTGGCTAGAGAAGCTGACAGGTAGGAAGTTCTGCTGTAAACATCATATGCATCTGCCAACAAGTCTCCACATCATCTGGTGACAGGGACACAAGAGGATTCGTGACAGAGACCACAGCTGAGCCATGTCCCCAGATTACCTCAGCTGACCTTTCACTTTAGATGTTTTCTGCCACTCCAAGTAAACCTTGCCCCTGTGTTTGGCTCCCAGCAGGAAAAGCTGAAAAACTCCTGAAGCATTTCTCTTCTCTGCTTCCTACTGTCATTATTACTTGGTGACTCACTCCTGAGTATGCCCACAACCTGCTCAGCCATTGCTGCTGGAAAGCCCTTGCCAAACACAACCCTGCAGCTCAATCAAGATAAATACCACCTGTCCCCTTCCTCCCCTTGAGAGCCAGCACAGGCACTCTTGTGAGCAGAAGAGATCCAGCCCTCCCTAATGGGGCTCGGAGCAAGACACGGTACAGACAGAAAAATCCTGTGTGAATTAGGGGGAAAGAGAAGAGAGTCAGCTAGGAATGGCGCTTTCTACCTGCCACCAGTCCTTGGTCACAGCTCCTGGAAACCTCTGGGATTGCCAGGCAGGGGTCTGAATGGCTGTGTGAGATTTCACATGCCCCAGACGTCCTCATTCCCTCATTCCTGCACAGCTCTGTCACTCCTGCAGCACTGACAATGGATGTTGAAGCACTGAGCCCGACAGAATGGGCTGAATTATAGGTGTCTCTCTGAATTATAGGTTTCTCCAGCACAGCAAGGAAAAGAAGCAGTTTTGCACTGCTGATGCTGTGAGGATGAGACCGCTACATTACAGTACCATGTTATCCAGCTGGCAGTGTAAATGGACCGTTGAGCTCTTCACCCTAAAAAAATGCTGCAAACAAAACCAGTCATGCAAGCAGGCAAGCCAGAGCACTTACCGTGTGCAAGGCTGCCACCACATGGTACAAGGAGAAGCCTGAAGACTCCTTGAGCCAGAGCAGGGGAGGGGGAAACTATCCTCACACCTCCAACCAGCCCTTGACTCACTAACCAGCTACAGCCAAATCCTGATATTTCAGCTGGATCAGTTACTTTGGTCAGGTTCCTGTTGCACCCTTCCATCCAGTCTAAGTCAGTGAAACCTCTTGTGGAGAAACCATCTGAATCTTGTAAAATAGAGATCCCTAAGACACAGGTGAGATCTGGCCGTTCTCACGATGGAAAACCTGAATTGAGCAAAATCAGTTTAACAGTTCCCCACAGAGCAGAAAAGTCCAGGCTCAGCAGATCCTGAGAGCACTGATTGATTGACAAAAATCTACCAAGCTTTTGCAGTTCCTAAACAGGCATTGTTTGCAGCATGGAACTAATGCAAAAGCACAGCCCTTCCAGTGATGGCTGGGCAGCCTAAGCCTCTGGTGTTGGACTACAGAGCAGTTCAGGTAACTGTGGTTCTGCTCTGCAGTAACAAAACCAAAACACAAATATAGAAGCAAGAGGAGCAAGAGAAATCACAGCTTTGTGTTGGAGGAGTACAGGCCAAGTCAGGCCATAGAAGGACGACAGGGAAACAAAGCTGAGATTTACCTGCGTCCATCATCCTCAAGCCCAGACAGTGTTTTGGCAATTCCTGACTTTTGAAGGTTCTCCGTCCAGCAGAACCACACAGAAATGGTGCCTCCAACAAGTTCCAGACTTTGTCACCCTCTCCTCTTTCTTGCTGTCCTCCTCTCTTGGCTGATGGCAGGTTTCTAATGAAAATACAGACCCCAAAGGGGTGGCCGGCAGTGGTTCAGACAGTGAGACACAACCAGACGTGGCAAAGTGGTGCCTCTGTCACTGGCCTTCACGGAGAAGGGACAGCCTTCAGCAGCACTGAACCCTCACAGGGTGGTGCCTGCCATCAAACTTATCTCCATTTCCAAGCTGTCATCGTCTTCTCTGGTGAATAAGGGTCTTTTTATCCTCCATTTTACCAGGCAATCCATCAGGTGGGCAGGCATCCAAGCCTGATAGAGGTAAACCAGTCAATTGTGAAATCCTTATCTGCAGTTCATCCTCACTCCCAGAGACCATAAAATACATTGAGTGGGCTCTTCAGGATAAGAATACTTTCCTTTATAGGGTCAGAGAGAGCCTAGAGTGCCATGGAACATGCTCAGGGCACAGCACTGCATGAACAGGGCACTGGGAAAATGGAGATGCTGAACATACTCCCCCTCTTCCACCTGCCCTCCCTCTGCCCTGCTCATTGCTACTGTCTATCCCTTTCCCCCAGCATGGATCAGGTCAAATGTCTTCATCCTACAAACCCAGCCCGAGGGCACTAGTTGGACAGAAGCTCTGCTGGAATAGAGATGGGGACCACATTTCTTAAGTGAGCACACCATTCACAGAACTTTTTCCTGGAAGGTGAAGAGGGTGTGAGGCTGTCTCTGAAAGCAGATCTGCATAGGAACTGCCCTGGCTGAAACCACTGTATGATAAATAGGTGGGCATTAAAGAAGATGCCTTTGACTTTTTGAAGTGTCTTCTCATATGGAAATTTAAAAAAAAAAAGTATTGATGGATCAATTCACTTTTAAGCACTGTACTGATGCAATAGCAGCTTTGCTTCCATGGGCACTCTCTGCCCTTTCAAAGCTGAAAAAAGTTTATCCAGCCAGGCTGTTCCTCTATACCTGCAGGTCATCTATGGGGTTTGGGTTTAGCCTTAGCAGCCAGAAAAAGGTGACCAGCCTTCTGGGTAGGTCCCCTTAACCTTGTTTCCTTTAACAGCTTAAGAAGTTAGAAGAAGCTTTTACAGGCTGTCTTGACAGTTTCTGCTCTTTGAGAGAACTTTTGACATAAGAAATGCCACTGGGACCAACCACCTCCCTCAAAAGGATTATGATCCCAGCAAAGCACTAAGACAAAGTGTGTGTCCCCTTCGGCAGGACGGCGTCCCAGCTCTGCCATGAGTCATTTGAGCTAGCACACAGATGGCACAAGTCAAAGCCAGCACCTGTAAACCTGGCCATGACAATCAATTAGACAGATGTGCTTAACTGAGCTGAAAACAACAGCAGGAGAAAACTTCTGGAGGAGAGAGAAAAAAGAAAACTGTTGATTTCTGCCCATCAGGACACCCTTCAGGAGCTTTCTGGAGCCTCCAGGGACTATTTATGTCCTTGTTCAAGCCTGAGCATCGCAGCAATCTGCACACATCCCTCTGCCAGGCAGAAGGCTGCTGCTTTGTGCTGTGCTGGTGACTGACAGCATGAGCAGGTCCAGGAATGCGTGGGCACCTCCCGGCAGCCCTTTCCCCACTGTACCACAGCACATGCAGCAGTCCTGTCCCAAAGCACTGCCCACAGGTCAGCAATGCTCCTTAGGGCACAGAACAGTGCAGCACCTGCAGCCATCCCCCTTCAGAGAGCACCCCCCATATTCCACACGGATGGGAAGCAGCCACGGACACAAAGTGGGCAGCTGGCCAGCCAGAAAATTAATTTCAAAGACAGGCAGGTGATAGATGGGATTCATGTGGGAAACAGGAGAGGATAAATTGCCCATCTGTGACTGATACAGCAGAGAACAGCACATGATGGAGCAAAATGAATGGGCACAGAGGGATCAAGGATGGAAAGACTGAGTGGAGTGTAAATAATTGAATCCCCGAGGCCTGGATCCTGTCTTTGGGACTACGTGGGATTGCAAACGTAGGAGCACAACTGAAGGGAATGATTCACGGGCTGTGTGTGACAGATAGGACCCCCAGAGCAATCTCTGAGTGGTGTGGAGGTGGGAATGCCACTTGACAGGATGATGAGGGAGCGGATGAGATGAGGAGCTTCCCCCTCATCTCATCCTTCCTTTCTATGAACCTTTGAACCCAGCCTCTATGGAAACAGGCTGGAGGAGTCAACCAAAATTAGAGGTGATGCCACAGCTCAGCACTCAGGACCTGGTCAGGGAGGCAGCTTGTCAACTGGAACCAATTTCCTACACACAACAAACCCAGACTTACACCAAAAGCCTATCTGTCTGCTCAGCGCTGCTGACTTTTCCCCTGCAGGAATCTTTGTCAGGGAGACTAAAACATTAGAAAAATCAGCTTTTCTCCCCTTTGTCCATCTCTACCCTGTTGCTGTGCAGGTTCAAGTTGTCAGAATCAGACAGTTAGCAAGTGCCAAACTGTTTCTAGGGTACTCCAGTCTCACCAGAGGCAGGACCACTGCAGTGCCTTAGGAAAGAGGCAACCTAAACCCTGGGAAGGGTAGCTGGAAGGGGCCTCTGAGTGTCTACCCCCTGTCACACATGGAACAGCACTACTGCCAACAGTAGGTCAACAAAGTTATAATCTTGTCTAGCTGAGTCCTGGAAACACCCAAAAATGAAGGTGTCAGAGGCCACACGTCTTCAAAATATTGTCTTTCCAAGAAAAACCAAGAGTATGGGGAAAGTTTAGATTTTCACAAATAGACCCAGTTACTTAAAAATGAACATCAGATAGGGGTGTATGGATATAAAGTGCACCCCTGTGGAGAAAGACTTGGGGTGCTGGTGGGTGAAAAGCTGGACATGTCTCATCAGTGTGCACATACAGCCAGAAACTCAACCATATCCTGGGTTGCATCAAAAGAGAAACGGCCAGCAGGTCGAGGGGGGTGATTTCCCCCCTCTACTCCACTCTCAAGACCCTGCCTGGAGGTGGTCATGATCAGTGCCAATCTTGGCAGCAGGTAGGTCTCAGAAAGACCTGGCTAGCACTCACTGGAGCAGCAGCAAGGCCGTGGAGCACCAGAAGAGTTTGACTGAAGTTCAAATAAATTCTAGCTTCCAAGCACAGAGGGCTATTCCACTAAGCATAAGGCAGAAACAGATCTTCTCTGTAGGGATTAAACTTTTAATTATGCCTTGTTCCCAGCAGCCTATATGCTAGGCTCATTATTATCTTCCATGTTTGTTAATCAGCTACCTGATTTTAACAAAAAGATAACTTCTAGGAGATATGCAAATAATTCTGCAATTTTCCTTTCCAATGACTCAGCATTCATATCAGAAATGTATTAACAGAATACAAAAGCTATTAAGAAGCTCACTGAATACTTATACTTTTTCCTTGCCTCCAGTTCTTAATTATTTATGAAAGAAAATTGGTGTCTTGTAATAGACGCTCAATCTTGCTAGAAGAAAAAGTTTTTAAGTTATCTTTTCTTCTGTTCAAAATCTCATTTCTACACTTTTCCTTCCTCTAAGGACTTGTCTCTAAAACTTTACTTGAATAAGGCAAAGTTAAATACTCTCAGTAGAAAAATATAAGCAAGTGAAATAAAAAGCTTTCAGAACTGAGGAGACTGGCCCCAGTTCCAAATATGACGACCACACTGAGAGTCAACAGAGCACCTCCATTTTACTTTTCCCTATTTTCTCTAGGACAGAACCCATGGCTGTGACTGAGTTCACATTACTGTCACAGAAAGGCAACTGAAGTGATGTTTACCCAAATGGTCCCATTCACGTCATTTCTTTGGGATCAAGTGCAACACACTGATGATCATGGGATTAACATTAAATATGCTGGAAAATACATCAGAGCAGAGACCGTTTTTTAGGGGGCAGATATTCTCTTAGGAGACATGATGACAGTACACACACATTTAGCGCTTGTTGTGCAGGAGTTGTCCAGGAGAAAGCTGGTCTTGGGCTACCAACAGGTAGGATACTGAGCTTTTACTTGGTTCATGTTGTTTTAGCTTTTTTTCTGAGCTGTGAGCTTTGCATTTAACTGTTTAAAGGAACTTAGAAGATTCACAACCTAAGAGATAACTTCTACCCTTGGTATTGCTTTCTTCACCTTCCCTCTGGTTGTGCTTTCATCACCTTCAGCTGGCACCTTTCCCTTTGAAAAATCACATCCTCAAGCAAGAAGGAAACCCTCCCCAACATAACTTTCCAGTATTTAAGCCCCTTACAATCCTTCTCCCCCCCAGGATGGCAAATCTGGTCACCATCCCACCAATAACAAAGCAACATTCTCACCCCAAATGGCTTAACAGGCAAAGCTGGGGCAGAAAGCTGGGAAAGCCAGGGAAGGAGATCAGGCAGAGAGAAAAAGCCCTCTACATGCTTCACCAGTCACAAAACATTCTGATTAAGGCGTCCTGCTTAAAACAGCCAAGCCAGAGGCCTTTGCATGAAACTTGCCTTGTGTTGGGTAGTAATCACAAAGGTGTGCACGGAATGAAAACCTAAAACTGCAATCAGTTTGCAGAGGTCACCTGGAGGAATAAGAACATATTAAGCAGATAATAAAATAACCTCCCTATGATCCCATTTAGGCAGGGCACACTGTCAGAAAGAGAGAAAAAAAAAATGCTGTATTTGAAAGGACTCTGAGATTGGCACACAGAAGGAAAGGTGTGTGTGTAATGCCTGTGTGTGCATGCATCTGTGTGGGACATATCAAAACACCTGACAGGTCTAACCCCAGCTCACACACAGAAGCACAGGCCATTTTACAAGAAGTTCATACAGCAGGTTTTTGGAGACTGCGTAAAAACATCCGCACAGCCAGACCCTGCGCGAAGCCAACCTCTGGGCTCTGCAAAGCTAACCACTCTTATCGGCTCTGCGCGCCCATTTCCAACTCCCCCGAGACACTCTGCGATCAAAGCGCAGCCCTGACGAGCTGAAATCAAGCGGGGGAAGCCTGGGGGAGCGCTGGAACGCCT
>VWZN01016282.1:862435-877604 GCA_013396955.1 Regulus satrapa | reverse complement strand
CCGCGCCCGCCCCGGCTCCCGGCGCTGGGCAGGGGTGTCTCGGCACGGCTGAGGGGCCCCGAGGCTGCTGGCTCGGCAGCACACCGGCCCTGGCGGTGCCCGTCTCTCACCGTCCCCGCCTGCGGGTCCCTTCGTGAGGGACTCGCTGTCGGTGCGCCCCGCGGATGCTCGGAGGACGGAAGGGCTGCGCTGTGGGGCGNTTCCCTTCCCTTCCCTTCCCTGTATGCGAGCAGAGCAGAAAGCTCACCCTGGCACTGCAGATAGCTGAAGGGTAATTGGCTGGCTTTGGATCATTGGCAGTGTTGGGCTGCAGTTTCAGCAGGGTCCTCTCAGCTGTGGATCCTTTGCAAGAGGTTTTGTCGTGGTACCTGTAGATGGTTTTATTTGTGGGACCTGTAAAAGGGTTCGATTGGGTTAGGTCAGCTGGGGGTACTGCAGATTTGTATTAGTCATTCCTCAGAAGGAGCACCTTAGAGGAGGGTGCTTGTCATGTTCATACAATGCAATACTACCAATAAATATAATGCCAGACCTTTCCACGCTTTCCATCAGAAAACACGAAAAATCCCACCCAAAATGCAGCTTTGCATATAAAATATTTATGTTCCAGGTCCAATCTCCTGTACTTCCTTTCACAAAGACAAGTAAGAATACCAAATGTTAGGAGAAAATACTACTTTGCCTTCAGGTTGTCTAAAAAGCAAGAAAAAACCTGCCTGATGTTTGAGAAAGGGTATTTTATTCTTTAATAATTTAATATATTTTTTAAAACAAATTGAAAACCCAGAGAATTGGTACTTAATGAGCATTATTACTCCCCGTTACAATTGACTGGAACCTTTTATAGAGCAGTCTGTCTGTAAAAACTGAGAGGAACTGCTGTGAATAGAATTTTGATGGTAAAAGGCAATTTATATTAACAAAATAAAAGATGGTCTGTTTCCAGCAGAAGGTGCAAGTGACAATAGCAGAATAGCAGTGAGGCAAACTTAAAAAACTGCAAACAGATAGATCTCAAGAAAGGGAAGGCTGAAATGAGTTTCTGACTTTGGGGCAGAGGAAAGATTAATTCTGACCAGACGATCTACAAAATTCAAACGACCAAGAGAAAAGGAACATAGGCCAAAATAAGGAAAGTGACAAAGGTATCAAAAGACACTCAAGGTAGTATTGTAAAGAAAGTGCTGAAGTGTTTGTCACGGAGATCTGAAGAATTTGGTAACACTTTCACCGGAGTGAAAGCACAAACAACCCGAACAAATTGCAAAGAGAACTGGTAAACCTACAGTTCAGGAAACAAAAAAGAACCGTAATCAAAATTCACACACAGCAGAATGTGTTAAAAGGAAGAAAAGAGTTTCTGGCATGTTAAGCATTGGGAGGCTACCCGTCTTTCCTGCCTCGAGTGATGTTGGAGTAAGTTATTAAGTGACTTGCTCTGTACAGAGGTGAAGAGGAATGTAAGCAAAGCAGATACAGATTTGTCAGAAATAATCCGATCAAATCCAGGAGATTTGGGGTTTTGGCACGACAACTGGCCAAATAAGAGTGGGAGGAAAGAGAAGTATTGGTGCATGACATTAATAAGGCAGTTTATATTATCTCCACTTGACATTCACATAAGTAGACAAATAGTTATTCAGCTGAAATTGTTAAAGGATGAAGTCACAGAAGTTTGAAATGCTATGGTTCAAAAGCATTTTACATTTGAAAGAGCTATTATATTTTATGTGATAAAAATTGCAAAATGGCATGGATATCCCAATCTGTGCTGTGCAGGATATTACAAAAATTTCCAAGGATCTGGAGAAATGGAGCAAAATCAGTACAGTAAAAGACAAAGAGAAGTGCTGAGTATCACCCATGGACAGTGCAACNCTTTTAACTTTGGTTTCTTTTGTGCGTGTCTTCCCTAGCCTGACTGTGCCCAGTATGGGAAGTATATGTGTCCAAGGAACTACCGTCCAGTTTGTGGCACTAATGGAGAGACCTACGGAAACGAGTGTGTGCTCTGCCTTGCTAACAGGTAGTCAGTTCTTCCCTTCCCTTCCCTTCCCTTCCCTTCCCTGTATGCGAGCAGAGCAGAAAGCTCACCCTGGCACTGCAGATAGCTGAAGGGTAATTGGCTGGCTTTGGATCATTGGCAGTGTTGGGCTGCAGTTTCAGCAGGGTCCTCTCAGCTGTGGATCCTTTGCAAGAGGTTTTGTCGTGGTACCTGTAGATGGTTTTATTTGTGGGACCTGTAAAAGGGTTCGATTGGGTTAGGTCAGCTGGGGGTACTGCAGATTTGTATTAGTCATTCCTCAGAAGGAGCACCTTAGAGGAGGGTGCTTGTCATGTTCATACAATGCAATACTACCAATAAATATAATGCCAGACCTTTCCACGCTTTCCATCAGAAAACACGAAAAATCCCACCCAAAATGCAGCTTTGCATATAAAATATTTATGTTCCAGGTCCAATCTCCTGTACTTCCTTTCACAAAGACAAGTAAGAATACCAAATGTTAGGAGAAAATACTACTTTGCCTTCAGGTTGTCTAAAAAGCAAGAAAAAACCTGCCTGATGTTTGAGAAAGGGTATTTTATTCTTTAATAATTTAATATATTTTTTAAAACAAATTGAAAACCCAGAGAATTGGTACTTAATGAGCATTATTACTCCCCGTTACAATTGACTGGAACCTTTTATAGAGCAGTCTGTCTGTAAAAACAGAGGAACTGCTGTGAATAGAATTTTGATGGTAAAAGGCAATTTATATTAACAAAATAAAAGATGGTCTGTTTCCAGCAGAAGGTGCAAGTGACAATAGCAGAATAGCAGTGAGGCAAACTTAAAAAACTGCAAACAGATAGATCTCAAGAAAGGGAAGGCTGAAATGAGTTTCTGACTTTGGGGCAGAGGAAAGATTAATTCTGACCAGACGATCTACAAAATTCAAACGACCAAGAGAAAAGGAACATAGGCCAAAATAAGGAAAGTGACAAAGGTATCAAAAGACACTCAAGGTAGTATTGTAAAGAAAGTGCTGAAGTGTTTGTCACGGAGATCTGAAGAATTTGGTAACACTTTCACCGGAGTGAAAGCACAAACAACCCGAACAAATTGCAAAGAGAACTGGTAAACCTACAGTTCAGGAAACAAAAAAGAACCGTAATCAAAATTCACACACAGCAGAATGTGTTAAAAGGAAGAAAAGAGTTTCTGGCATGTTAAGCATTGGGAGGCTACCCGTCTTTCCTGCCTCGAGTGATGTTGGAGTAAGTTATTAAGTGACTTGCTCTGTACAGAGGTGAAGAGGAATGTAAGCAAAGCAGATACAGATTTGTCAGAAATAATCCGATCAAATCCAGGAGATTTGGGGTTTTGGCATGACAACTGGCCAAATAAGAGTGGGAGGAAAGAAGTATTGGTGCATGACATTAATAAGGCAGTTTATATTATCTCCACTTGACATTCACATAAGTAGACAAATAGTTATTCAGCTGAAATTGTTAAAGGATGAAGTCACAGAAGTTTGAAATGCTATGGTTCAAAAGCATTTTACATTTGAAAGAGCTATTATATTTTATGTGATAAAAATTGCAAAATGGCATGGATATCCCAATCTGTGCTGTGCAGGATATTACAAAAATTTCCAAGGATCTGGAGAAATGGAGCAAAATCAGTACAGTAAAAGACAAAGAGAAGTGCTGAGTATCACCCATGGACAGTGCAACTCCATACAGACAGGAGTGCATCTCACAACCTGAACAGGATCTTTGATCCTTTCGGGCTTTGAGATCCGGCCTTACAGTTCTAGGATGCTTCATTTTTTTAGGCATGATCCCTCATTTCCAGATGGATGCATGGCAGATTCCTGAAAACAGTATTGCACACAGAATAAAGGGTTCTCCAGTCAAATCTGCTGCTTATTTCAACTCCTTAAGTAATTCCTTAAGTTATTAGTGATGTGGCTCATGTCTTTAAAAAAAACATGTTTTGTGTGCTACATGGGATTAAATCCAATTATACACACAAGATAGAATTTTGTCTTAACCATCTTTTTTTTTTTTTTTGCTGTCTTCTTACACGCTCAGAAACACGTGTTTTGGTCTGAAGGGACACAGGGTGGTCAGATACACTCCTGATAGTTTTTCTTTTATGGTTCAGTAGTTGGCATATTTGGGGACCTTCTAGTTCATTCTGGAGTTGTTGTTCTAAAGTGTTTGACTTGGTATGAATGCAACACAGATAAAACATTTTGCTTTATTGGAGGAATTTCAGCTTTGAAAAACAGTCCATAGTCATAAGCAATGGTAATTCCACTCCAAGTAATCTAAGGTACATCTAAGTCTGTCACACTTGTTAGGAGGACAGAACAAAGAGATTTCTCTGCCCTATTTAGCAAGCTGTATGACCAGTTACTGAAATAGTGTGACATGGTGATATAGAAACAGATATAGGGACACATCCAGTACTAAATTACAGAATGGTCACTTCCCAATTAACTTGGAGTGATTCTCAATGGCCAGCTTGCAGGTTTGTTCTAGCCCATATTTAACACCATGAAGGGACTTCTTGGGGGGAGTTGAACTCCCTGATGGCCAAGACAGTAATGTCCAGGATCTCTTTGAGCCATGGAGGACTGTGGGCACTGGAGAGCCCTGTGAGGGCTGCAGTTGATCCATGATAACATGAGACACCTGGAGCAGAGGTGCAGCACAAATCTTCCCTATCCTGGCTCTGCAGCCAGGCCCCTTAACTGTACAACCAAAGTAGGTTTTCTTTCCTATTTTCTTTTTCTTCTTTTAAAGCTTAGATTTAATCTATTCTTAAGTGGGTGCTCAAATCTCAGGTCTCTCCCACACTCAGTGTCCAGCAGTAATGACAACATCTGATCTTAAACCTAGTCCAACAGCAACTCTTGCTCTTTGGAAATAAATGCAGCTGCTTGAGATATCTCTGCAGGGTTTAGTGTAAGGGCTGTCCTTCAGCCAGAACTCCTCCTCTGGTGTTTTACATCCCCTGGCCTTGATTTTGTCTTTTTGATCTGCTCCACTGCTTCCTGGTTAGAAGATCCCTGATAAAACTACTAGTACAGATTAACCCTACTTTTGGGCCAACGTCTCTTGAATTTCATGAGGAGTAAACCAGCTTCACTCTATTAACATAAAGAAACAAAATGGTAATCTGGGACAGTTTGCATTCTATTACTTTTTTTTTTTTCTCTATCTGTACTTGCCTGGTAAATTGAGATTTGTAAATGGAGCACCCCAAAATACTATGTACAGGACTTGGAAAAAAACAAAACAGTGTTCCCAAAGGAAGGGCTACTCAGCTAAAATTTCCTTAAAGAAGATGCCAGCATTTAGAGAACCACACATTCAAAATGTAGTGAAGCCTCAGATGCAGAGGTACATCAGGATGCACACCCCACTGAATTCCCATGTGAAAGGGGAAATACTGTAAGCATTAGAACTGGTTTGCACCTCGGAGACTACAAAGTTAAACTTGTGTTAGTGCTTTGTAACAGCCATGTTAGTAGTTGACATGGTGTGATTTGCAGTGTGGTTTGACAGTTCTCAGATTTGCAGATGGTTTTATCAGGTTTATATAGGTAACAAAGTCTGTGGTAAGTTACTTGCTCTGTGTAAGTGATTCATAATTTTTTTGCATCATGGTTACTTTGTGGTAATGCTTACAGTAAGTGATGCAATTAATGCATCACTGCATTTAATTGAACACATAAAAAGACATGAGAGAGTCCACTTTATAAAGTATGTCTGTAAAATTCAACTAGTGTTCCTTTCCTAATATATTTTTCTTCTGTTTGCAGTGAAGATCACACAGATATAAAAATTCTCCATGAAGGACATTGCTGATATGACATATGACCACTTTTCAAGAAAAAAAGAGGGTCACAGACAATCCAAACGGAAACAATGCCTTAAGTGTACTTTCTATGTAGCCTGTCTTAATAAACAAAATTGCATATTTAAAGTATGTTTACTGTATTAAAACCAGTGGTTGTAAATGTATCCAGAGTACAGATAAACCTGAACCCTGATTTATTTTCTTACTAAAGATGGGTCATAAGGAAGAGATGTCCTGACTATACCAGCAGGTCAGTTGTCCGGAGAAGGGATTGGGTGCCCCAAGGAAGGAAGTGAATGGGTTCCATGTGCCATTCCCACAGCCCCCCCGGGATCAAGGAGGCCCCAGCATCTCTGCCAAAGGCAGTGCTCTTTGGTTCTGGGATATTCTGAGCTCACAAGTGCCAGCAACCCCTGGAGAGCCACTGCAGGGATTTTCTGGTGATGGTGACTTGACACGTACCAAGGCTCTGCCGCTGGCTCCCTACCTGCAGATCCTGCTGGTGGGCACAGGGCACCCTCTGCTCCTCAGGGCTGTTTTGGAATGCTGCAGGCATGGGCAGGGGGCACACACTGCCCTCCAGCTCCCTGTCCCTCTGGGCACATATCAGTTTCTGTCCCACCAACACCTGTTTTTGGCATGTTGATTGAAATTAACTGTGGCTGGGTTGTCCTGCAGCGCTGGGTAACACACAGGTGGCTTCTGCCTTTGATCTCAGCCAAGCAGCACCTGCTCTCCCCCGGCCCCAGACAATGGCTTTGTCAGGCTTTGCTGGGCAGCAGCAGTGCGGGCAGAGATGTACAGCACATTTCATGAGGAACATTCTCAGGTCAGTGACTTCGGGCTTGAAAAACAATAATGTTTTTGCCTTACAGTTCCTTTAAAGGGTCAAAACTCTCCTTGCCTTCTGACACATGCCTGCTTTCATTTTCTTTGAGGAAAGACTAATCACTGATGGAGGAATGTCATGTGTGGCACAACTGGAGGGCTTGAAGCAAAAGAAACCCAACCAAAACAGTAGCATACCCCATTTGGGTGCTTATGAAGCTTATGGCTCAAAAAGATGGCGAATTTCAGTATGATGGGCTTAATTATTTTGAGTTAAAAATGGTACATTGCATTTAGGACCATGTTTAGAGCATTATCCAAACACAGCTTGAACTCAAGACAGTCTTGGTGCTGCCCAGGGAACCCGTTTCAGTTCCCAACTGCCTTTTTCCTAACATCCACCCTAAACCTCCCCTGACGCAGCCTCACAACATAACTTATAATAATATTAACATAATAATAACAGATTCACAGCATATTTCATAATACAGTGTCATAGAAGGACATCAACAATCTTATGGCAAGAATTCCCATTAGTTTGTTGCACATGTATGAGGCTAACAAGGAGTTATGCTAGCTGAACGGCATGACTGGGAATCAAGAAAGGATCTTCTTTCTGTCTGAGCTCCGGTGGTTGAACAACATTTTGATTGGTTAGGATTTTATGATATTTTCTAGCTTCACAGGATCAGCACAGTCCTGGTCTCACTGGGAGGGAAATGTGCAGCCATCCACAGAGATCAAAGGAAGGTCAGAAGATGTCTTACTGGTTTAACTAACAAAATGTGGAGATGAATGGGATTTTTTCCCCCTGGTTGAGTTACAAGAAGAGCTTTTTTTTTAACCAATTAAATTCTCAATTCTCCCTCCAGTGGAATTTTAATTATTTTTAAATTTGCCCAGGAAAAAATGTTTTTAGAAGTTCCCTGAACTCCACGTACCGTTGCCCAGCAGGCACAGTGTGTGTGTTTTCTGGGACAGCTGGGCTCCAGCTCCCAGCTTAGCTGTGGGCAGTTTGGAAGTGCTCACACTTTGTTTCAGGCACCCTTTGAGGGGTACACAGGCTTTCGAAGAGCTTGGTGTAACTGGCTAGTACTAGCTAACGCTGGTATCTAGAGGAAAAGAGAAGTCTCTCCTGGGTGACACAGGACCACGAGCAAGAGCAGAAGGGAAAGCCATGTCTGAATCCTGCGGGAGACACTCAGCACAAAGAGCTTGGGTTTGCAGATTTTCCAGCTTGCTCTCTAGGCGGCAGCATTTGTTTTCTTTTAAATCTTATTTCGTGCTCTCAGTAGGGGGTGTAGGGAAGGCTTTTTATTCATCATTATCATTTGAATGCATAAACGTTCTGTAAGGAGCTGTTTGTTTTCAAGTGTAACGTTATTAGTGTCATTGATACACGGTCAATCTCATTTGCTTGGCAAAGTTAGCTTGCTTTTTCCTGATCATTGAATCCAAGTGTGTTTTCTTGCCGGACACTCCGTGGTACATAATTTGGTAGAAACGTTTTTCTGTGGGCAGATGACTCACAGATGAAGCTGTGGCATTCATTGCCATCTGTAGTATTGCGCTGGCTTCTATCTTAGCTTTGTGATTTTTGAGCTGGTCACGTAGCAACTGCTTCATTTTCTAAGGTCTAAACATCTCTAGAAGTTTCCCTGGGAAATTCTTAGCTAGGGAATTCTTAGCTAGATAACCTCAGGAAAAAACCCCAACTTTTTCTCTGTGAAAGTGTCTCATCTTTACATTAAGGGAAAATTAACACTTTTAAGTGCTTCTTCAGTCAACTGGTGACAAATTATGCAAGAATCTGGTACATGTGTTTAATTTTAAGCAGTTCTGAATATTTCTTCCTGTCATTAAGTGCAGCAGTGTTTAGAGTTGACCTAAAGCTGTTCCTACATAAGCTAGTCTTGAGCTTCCCTAGTGACAAATCCCACTGTGAAGCACTCTGGACCAAAGAATAGGGCTGGGACTGAGGTCTATTATTTGTCTAGTAATATTTGATGTCACTGTAGATTCTGTGGGATATTGCAGCAAGCTCCAAACTGCTACACTGGAAGGACCTGGGTTTCCTGGAAGTCCTTTTTTATCTGCCAGTCCCCTTCAAATATTTTTGCTATCCAGCAATTTGCAGATGTCTGTAAATGGACACTTGAAGTGAACCCTCTCTCTTCATTTGATGAGCATCTGCCAAAGAGAGAAGTGGCTTCTGTAGGATGCTTTGGAGCTATCTACATGCGCACTCCTACCTTTTGGTAAGCTTTGGGAAACTCCAAGTAGCTTGCTTCTCTCCGAATTTCTAAAACACAGTCTGCATTTAAATGAGATTCATACCTTGTCTTGGCCCAGAATGTTTCTGCCTTTCCTATGATAGGAGACATAAATGCAGCTGGATGCACAAAGCCGTAGTGAAATGTGGGGTTGTGGATGGCAGGTGACATCAATGATCAAGCTTATCTGCTGAGAATCATAGAATCATGGAAAAGGCCTTAAAGATCATCAGCTGTAAACCTAACACTGCCAAATCTCACTAAGCTGTGTTACTAAATGTAAATCCTGACAATCAAACACAATGCAAACTGTGTCTCTGGTGCTTTCTCTCTCTAGCAGCTTGCCCTCTGCCCAGAGGATGCACTCAATCCTCTTGGCCAGATCATTGATAAGACATTAAATAGGGCTGGCCCCAACACTGGGGAGCCCCACTGGTGACCATCCACCAGCTGGATGTAACCCCACTCACCAACACTCTCTGGGTTCTGCCATCCACACAGTTTTTTTACATGGCAAATAGGGCATCCATCCATGCCATGACCAACCAGATTCTCCAGGAGAATTTAAGGATTTGCAACCATAATCAAAGTTGAAAACTTGACTATCTATTGAGAGCCAGATAGTATTCATGTGAGAATCAAATAGGGCAAGGCAATAAGCAAGTCACCTCCATGGATCAGCCAAAGTAAAGATTTCCTAAACTCTGAGCATAAGGGTCTGTAAACCCCTTGCTATGTGACTGAGTCCAAAAAGAGGAAAAACCTACATATTTTTGGGATTTCTTCTACCCAGAGAAAGAAGGATATCCTTTTAAAAAGTCATCAGAAGAGGAAAAGGAGATTTTAAACTCTGAAAAGAAAACCATTTGAGCTCACAAGGAAGGAAATAAATATTTTTTTGGCCCCTGTGCAGAACAGGTGAATGGGCAGCAGAAGTTAGAATGAGTATCTTGCTGAAAGAGTATCTACTGAGTGAAGTGTATTTCAAGGGAAGCAAGCTCTGGAAACCCCTGACAGTCTGTTCCAGTGTTCCCTTGCCATGCAGACAGGCCTGTGCAGGACAGCAGGAGTAGCACAGGGGACACAGCTCTCCAGTGGACTCCCTGAGCTCAGCCCTGCTGTGCCCACCCCACCGAGCAGGGCTTTCTGCACCCAGGCCAGAGACCTAAGAAACAAGAGACATGGCCCTGGCCTTACTTAAAGCCCTCCTTGGAGAAGATCTTACCAGCCAGGACTAGGCCTGGAATGAGAAAGAGCTTTTGAAGAAGGGAGAAACCCCCGTCCCCCCAGAGAAGCCAGCCAGGCTGGCTGTATGTAGCATCAGCCAGCCGAGGGACAGGCACACAGACACTTGGAGCAACATGAGAGCAATCCCACGCCAGTGCCAGAAGCCTTCCTTCTGCTTCAAACAGCCTCAGGTTGGCAGTGAGCCTTCAGAACCTGCCCTCATCACTGATGGGAACTGGCCCCCCAGCCTTGGGTGTCCCCCAAACCACTTACTTCCAGCAGGACAAGGCGCTGAAAGACATGCTGTGACAAGAGTGTGACTTCCCTAAGCAGTGGTGCAGGTACGGCTTCGCTAGCTCAGGTTTCCCGGGCTGTTTGTGCTTGTTTGAGCCTGCTGGGCTCCTCCATGGGTTGAGCACTCTCCAGCTGCTTGCCTGTGCAGCACTGCACCCTGCTCCCCTACTCCTTCCCTGGAAAGCACCCCCATCCACCAGCCCAGTCACCATACTCTGAGAGACATGGCAAGGGCACCCTCCTCCATCCTCTCTGCAGGCACACTAGGCACACCCAACCTTCCGACAGTGGAGTGCCTGAGCCCCCAGAGCTGGAGCAGGGCGAGATCCCGGGAGCAGGGGATGTCCACTGAGGATGACCTGCTCCCTGGGGTGATGAGGCTGTCAGAGCAATGAGGAAGGCATCTGTGAGTGCTTCTATTGTGCTCACTCAGCTGTCCCCATGGCCAGCTGTGTAGAGAAGACTGTGGATCTAGCATCCTTTGTCAGTGCCAGCTTCCCAGGAGCCCCCTTTAGCAACCAGGGTGCTAAAGGGAAAAAAGAGTTTTAAAGTTAATTGCTTAGGGCCCTTGAAGCCACTCCCTGACACCCAGCAGGTGGAGCAGAGTCTCCATTAGGTATTTTCCTGTTCATTGTCACTCTGCAAGTCATTCCAGTTGTCTGTCAGTGTCACAGGGCACCACAGGTGCTACAGGGGCTGTGGTGTGTGTCACACAGAGATGATCCATGCTGTCTGTCCATTGCCTGTGGCAATGCCCCAGCAGCTGGTAGCACCAGAGCCACCTCTCCCCGGGTGCCTGCCCAACCTGGTCCAACAGAAACCACAGGGCTGCCAGCTGCATGGCATGAGGTGGGCACAAGGGCCAGGCACCTGTGGGCTCCCTGGCGTGGGACAGCACAGGGAAAAACCTGGTCCTTGTCCTTCATGGTGAAGAAAGTCATGGGATGGCAAACATCTGTGCTGGCCCTGCTGAGACCCTCAAAGTAGGTCTTCAGGGTAGCATTCCTGCTGCAACTGAGAGGGCCATGTTGTTGGCAGGCAAGCGTGTGGACAGAGCTCATCCCTGCTCTGGGGAGGGATAAAGTCCCTTCATTGACCTTGAAATATTTGACTTGAAGTATTTGAACACTGAAGTATTTGAACCAGGACCTCCAGAACCAGGCAACTTCAGAGATTCAGAACAGAACAGATTTCAGCAGACATTTTCCAGCCCCCCATCTCCCTGACTTGCCGCCTAGAAAATGTGCGGCCATCCCAGTCTGGGGAAGGGCGCTCGCTGCCCCGCACGCACCCCTGGCACTCCCAGGGTAGAGAGTGGATCTGCAGGTCTACTCTGTCCTCCCTCCCTGCCTCTCACCAGTGCCGGAGCCCGTGTTTCTTTCCTGGGCTGGGCACGGCAGCAGCTCCCAGTGCCGTGTGATGGATGCCCTGCCGGCTGTGCCTGCGTGCTGCGGCACGCTCTGCCTACGAGCCACGGCAGCGCTGCTGAAAAGGCTCCCGGCAAGGAACTGCACGTATCGACTCCCGGTTTAGTCACTTCAAAACAATCTGGTTAGTAAGGGTGAGAGTAGGGAGGAAGACTGTACCCCAGGCAGAGATTGCACATGGAAATGCCAATGAGATGACACTGTTCTCTGAGAAGTACTGGAACAGCGGGAGGAATAATAAAACACTGCAGTTTCCATCCACACAACTGTATCCCACGGACAAAGCAAAGGCAGGGATCTTATTGGAAGTCACATCTGATTAGTATCTGTCCGGCCTGGATCCGTCCTGCTGCTGAGGAGAGACAGTCTGAACCCTCTCCATTAAAACCAAAGGAAAATGCATAAAGGAGAGAGCAGGAGAGGCAGTGGCTGAGCCCAGGCCAGGAGCCCTGCTCCAGCAGCAAGGAGCCACCTGTGCCCACCTCTCCTTCCCCCTGCCCAGGGCATGGTCCGGGTAAGCACGGATTGCTGCTGGCTCCTGGGGTGCAACCAGTGTTGCTGCTCTCCTAGGGGAAAAACTGATCAAAATGAACAATGACTCAGTCAAGTTCTTGTGTATTGGGATGTCCAACAAAGGCAATTGCCAGCTGCACCCTGAAGAACAACCCATCTCTTATGCTGTTATAGGGCAAGTGGGGTATGGAGGTGGAAGTTTCATCTGGTTAGCTGCAAGAGCTGTCCTGTGAGTCAGTACTGGCTAGATAGAAAACTCTTCTCTAACTGAATGGAAGCCAAAATATTCTGTAAAGCCTTGTTTCCAGACATATTTTTCTTTCGGATTAGTGGCAAAAAAACTCCAGCACATCAGGAAAAGAAGGACCGGTAAACAAAACAGAGGATGGCTGTTGAGGTTTTCCTTTGCACTGGGGTGTACAAAGGGAGAAAGGAAGCTTTTGCACTCTCTCTGACACTTGGGTTGGGGTGGAGTCTGGAAAACCCATATTTTTAAATTCACCTGCACAGGAAAATGAACAAAATCTCTGCTTAATCCCCAGAAAAGGGGTGCTGGTGGTAAGTCTCATTTTCAGGAAAGAAAACATGGCAAAATTCGAGACACATGCATGAAAAGGAGGAAATACGAAGAAGTCAGAAAAGCTATGTTATATCCCATTCTATCCTGATGGCTTGACAAGTTGCTTCCCCCCTCTCCTTTCCATGTTTTATTTCCATTCTGTCTCCATGCAGTGTTAAAGGGACAACAACTCAGCCAGGATGGGTGTGAGCTGTGTGTCAAATGCCCACCCCAACTCCCTCCCAAAAGTGACTTCAGCCAATATCTTGCCATGGAGCAATGTGGATGATATTCAAGCCTCTGCAAGAGGGGTCCAGAGGAGTGAGGTGCTGAATGCAGCTGCCAACCCATCCCTGCAACGCCACAGTATTAGGCAAAATTGTCAAATGCACAACAGTCATACTTCTCAACAGGAAAAAAGTCTCTGTGATGGGCCTGGATGCCCATTTTGTTTCTCAAACCCCTCATTTTGTTTCTATTTAATATAATTCTGCTGATAAAGGACATCCTCTGGGGACAGGATCTTCTCATATCAGGTGATGCATAAATTCCAGCAGTACCTGGACCCTCTCCCAGGAGGAGAAACGGAGCCTAAAAGATTTCACAAAAGGTCAGAAAAGCATTAACGTGTGCCAGCCAGATGTGACCAGATTTGTGACATGACTTTCACACCGTCACTGCAGGACTCCCAACAGCTCTGAAACCATATCAATGGGGTGTCTCAGCCTGAAACACGTCACTGCCCATACTCCCTGTGCAAGTCTGGGCTGAGCTCACAGGCTGAAAGAAAAGGGTTTTTCCACATTAAAGGCTTTCTCTCCATTGACAGTAATAAACAAGGGAAGAGAGGAGCCCATCCTGTTCCTGTGGGCCAGGTTACTCACATTTTACAATGCTTGGGGCACGTGCATGGAAGGAAAAAAAAGACAGCATAGAACCATCAGGAAATTTTTCAGGACCAGAATATTTTCCCATCTGTTCTGTCATCAAGGCTGGCCAAAAGCAGATGCCCGAGCGGAGCACAGACATGGGGCAGATAAGTAGCAATACCCCTGAGAGCTCCCCCAAGGACATGTCAATATACACCTCAGGATCTCTGCCTGGGCTTTCCCACACTGGGGATGAAATCCAAGGCTGAGTCCTGCTGCAGGGGTGTGCTCCAGCCTCTTTGAATGCACCCCGATGCCCCCAGCCATGGCTCCTGGAGCCGTCCCCTGGACACATGGTCCAATCTGCTCGTGCACACCCATTGCTGCCCGTGCTCCTGTTGCTTAGCACCAGTGATAAACAGGACAAATTCCTTTGGCCGGGTGCCTGCCCAAGGCATGTAGGATCAAGTCTTTCCCCAAAACCCTCGCTGGCAGCCACTGAACAGCACCATTTGGTTTATCAGGCAGTGAAGCTATCCCCTCATCTTGCTTGATCAATGTCATCCTGCCGGGAGAACTGGCACGGGTCTGCCTGTCCCTTTGGCACAGATTTCTTTGCAATCCCCTTGCTTGGCCCATTTTCCCCCCAACATTACAAAACCTCTTCAGGACAGTCTTGGCTCGCTGCTAAACATCTGGCAGGTTTCTTGCCTGGGTTTCTCCAGCCACTTCTCCCCAAAGTCAGGGCTCCTTGCCTCTGGCTCCAGCCAGTTCCACAGCTTTTGCATTCTGTGCCAGTTTGAGTTTTGCTCTGGCAGACAATCTCAGGCACTGCAAGCTGTACTCAATTTTTCATAAGCCCTTTCTTCAGCCTCTCTGATTTTCCAGGATCCTCTTCCAGCTGTCTATAAACTGAGAGAAAAATCAGCCCCTCCCCACTGCACTCCACCCCACAAGATGCCTCTTTTTAAGCTGGTGTCTCCTGCTTCCAGACCACCCCACCGGGAACGGCAGGAGGAGGACGCCCTGCTCTCCATCATCCCCAGCCAGGCCGTGCCTCTGAGAACCATTTGGGCTGCAGCAGCAGGACAGACCCACAACCCAGTCCTGCCCTTCTACCCATCCTGGCGGCATCTCAGCGCTGGCTAAAGCGGCAGCAGAGTCGGGAATGTTAAACCTGGTACGCATCATTCGCAAAAGCGGGACGAGCACCCATCGCCGCACAGCAGCGAGCGCTGCCGGGCTGTCCCGGCCGAGGCGGGAGGGGGTTTCTTTACAGCGGGATGCGGCCGGGCCGGGTTTCCCCCGCCCCCCGCCTGCGC
>VWZN01016282.1:844737-862405 GCA_013396955.1 Regulus satrapa | reverse complement strand
CCCCGCAGGAAGCGGCCCCGAGCAGCCCCGGGGCCCCGAGCGTGGCGGGGCCAGCCCCGACGGCCGCCGGGCCACCGAGAGCCGCGGAGGGAGCGCTGCCAAAGGGAGCGGGTGCCAAACCTGAATTACCAGCCCGGAGAGCGGCTGTGGGTCCCGGCAGCTCCTGTGATTTGCGGCAGGTTTTTCAGGTCCCCGCCTGTCAAACGCACGCAGATACTTAAGCAGTCACCCAAGGACCTGCGGGGTTCTTGTTTTACACACTTCTGGTCCCTGCCAGCTGCAGGTAAGCGCGGGCTTTGAGCTGGGGGGTGCCGGGGTGGGTTTGCACTTGGTGATGGAGGGGATGGAGGGAGGAGCTGTCCTGTGAGCGCTGATGCTGAGGAGGTCGGAGCTGCACCCCGGGGCAGGCAGAAGGTCACCCAGGCAGGAGAGACCCCAGGCAGGGGCCACCATGGGATCCTCCTCTGCTGCAGCAGCCGCTGTGCTCCTGTTTGCTTTGTTCCCATCCGATATTATCTTCTAAGAGACTGGACGGACAGTTTACAGGATGCATGACAGGTGTTTTTTCCTTATTTATGGCAGGGCCCAGTTTATTTTTAATGCCTCTGTCCCACCTTATCCTGTGCACCATGCTGGCTGACGTTATCCACAGCCACCCCACAGCAGGAGACCAAGCAAAGCTCAGGACAGGACGTGGCTCTGCAGCAGAGCAAGGGAGGGTAAGGGGGCTCGTTTGCACGGAGAACTGCTATTTTGATCCCTGCAGTGGCAGGAAATAGCTGCAACCTAAAACCAGATGCGGATGCCTCCAGTCACATCCCAGCCCTGAGAGTGGGAGCACTGGGAAGGGGGTCAAGAAGCCCAGCAGAGGCTATAAAGCCCCATCACCTTGGCAGGAGCTATTGCTCAGAGAGATTTCCAGGGGCTCTGAATGCAGTAAATCGTTAGAAAGCTGCACAACCAGACAGCTACTGTGACTACTGTTCAAAAAAGCAAAGCTGAGCAAAAAGAGATCATGTCTTTTCTGGAAAAGTGGCAGGTTTCTGCCAGGATAGTAAATGCTGACTGCACTGGCAGTGCTGGGCAAGCATGCTGGGAGACAGATGTCCTCTCCCATTTCAGGCCAGAGCTAGGTGTCCTTATAGTATCCCCAGGGTGTTTCTGGGCAGCTGGGTGCAACCACACGACATAGGCAGAGTACTATATATTTATAATAAGACTTTCTCTTGCTGCAACTTGTGTCCATCAGCCATTACCTTTTGTCTGCTGACTCCAAAATGGCCCTGGAGGTGCATTTTAGTGCCCTATCAGCCACACTAAGAGGACCAGGTGCTGTCATGTACATAGCAATGCTGGCTGGAGCTGCCCACAGCCCAGGCAACCACTGAACCACTTGCAAGATCCTGCCCTCACATTGCTCTACCTAAAACCAGAGCCAAGCGTGAATTCCCCAGGGGTCTTTAGCGTGACACTTAGGACAGAGCAGGTGTGGTGGTTTCCCTGTGACAGTGCATCTGGCATTGTCATTTCTGCCTGGGTGAGTAAGCTCCAGCTGAATGACAACTGCAGCCCCACAGCCCTTCTGAATGGCTAACATTCCGTGCACTGGAAAAGACTTTTTTTTTTTCAATGTTGTCAAAAATTCAGAAGGAGAAAAGCAGTGAGAAGTGGTGTTTTTCAGCAGCTAAGCCAAACAGCTCGATATGAGCTCCATATTTCTGCCAGGCTTAAAGAAATGTGAGACAATCACCTTTCCTGTACTGGGGAGAGATGTTGGACAGCCTGAAGGCCAGGTTAAACAAGGCTTCATTTAAGTACTGGGCAGGTGATTAGTGGTCTCAATAGGGCCAGTCAGGGCATTGAGGCACTCCTGGTGCCCTCCAGTCATGTCATATACCCCAAATTTTTAGCACTCAGAAGGTGCCAAGTGCCAGAGGCCATGTGCTGCCCAGGGGTTACACGGCTCCTGAAAGCCTCCAGGACACAGTGGAATGATGTGGGGAGACCTGCAAAGCCCTCCAGGAGCCCCAGGGGTTTTGCCTTTTCCTGAAGCCAATCTCACAACCATCAGAGGTAAAAACTGTTCTTCCAGAGCAGGGCTAGAGGGGACACAAAGAAAAGCCATCAGGTATCACATCCCACATGCTGGGGCACCCTGAGCTGCCAGCAGGTAGAAGATACTGTGGCCTACGGGGAAACGCCTCAGGAACCTGGAGATAATCAGAAGCAGAAATAGCTGTGCAGGTGAAACATGAAAGGTGAAGCTTGTGTTCCCTATGCAAATCCATGCACACACATCAATGTGGCAGGCTGCAAAGAATGATTTATGAACTGCCAAGGCATGTTGCTGCCGGACTAGATGCATGATCTGGAGGTGATGAGGATCCCTTTTGTGGCTAGGCTTTCTATGAGAAAGGCAGGTGGCTCAGCGGTGTGCTGGAAAAAGGAGAGGCAGGACTTGTGGCCTGAGCTAGGCTTCAATCTGCATTTTGATCTCATGGACAGTATGGCAGCCACAGTGCTGGAGAACAGCACCTCAAGCCCAGGGGACCTCCTTCTACCCCTGCATCTTTTCCAGAGGTCTACAAACATCTGAGGTAGGCGAGCAGCATTCAGCAGACTCCTACTACCTCACAGGAATGAGGAACTGAATTAGACCTGCCCCCTTCAGGATGCTTCTGAACTGAGCTGACCCCAGGTAAACCCAGGCAGCTGCAGTGCTCCTCAGAGAAGGCCAGCTTAGCTTGAAGTACCTGGGGTTGAAGATGGTTTTTCCTCAGTCCACCCAGGGCTGGTGGGTGATACTGTCTGCCAGCACTCCATCACGCTCAGATGTGCTCCAATGTTACGCAACCATTGTGTTACAATCGGTATTTACCAAGTGACTCAAGCAGAGTGGGCTGTTTCACAACCAGCCCTGGTCTATTTATAAGCCCCTACTCAAATGCCAAAGGATTCTTTTATTAGTCAAAGCGCTTTCTGCAGAGGACGCTCAGGGGGATCTTTGCTTTATGAGGTAAAGTTCAAAGAACAGCATCTCCAGCCTCTCACTGCACCCTCAAAAACTTCAGGATAGTTTTGAAGCTGAGCTCCATCCTAGCAGTTCTGTCAGCAAGTGAAAGCCCTGAGGCATTCAGTACCCCGGGGTACCTAAAGGTAAGTTATGAGTCAACAAAGAAAGCAGTTAGGTTTAAACCTATTCAGCAGGAGTGCAGCATGATGGATGTTCCAGTATTATACCCTAGAGCTAAAGGGGAGGAAACGCTGGACTGCAATGTGGAGGCAGGGCAGGTCTGCAGCAGATGGCCCACAGCAGTCCCAAGAAGGGCCAAGGGCTCCTGGCAGCACCGGAGAGCCAGCAACACCAACCAGCCAATCTGACAAAGATGGGCCAGGCAACTGGGACCGCAGGAGAGCAGATCAAGAAAGGCCACATTTTTTGCAACCAGCTCCTCCCCTGCCAATACCCCACAGCCTGGTTTCAAAAACACCACAGTGATTCAGCATCAAGGGACTTGTGTGCTCTGTGTGGGGACAGTGCCTCATGTTTCAGTTGACTGAATTAGCAAGCTCGACCCTCTGCCACGTGAAAGCAAACCTGGAGCCCAGCAGAAGAGATGTGTGTGCCTTAGTCAAGATGCACTTGTTTTTCTTGTTCTTTTGGGCCAAATCTTCCAGAGATTATGCAAAGCACAAGTGGGACAAATGTTCCTCTGGAGGAAAACATGAGCTTCTTGGTGCTACCATTGCTGGGAGCGCCTAGGACTGATCACAGTCAGGCAGCAAACCCTTGAGCAACAGACACATGCTGGGTACAGTCCTCAAGGATTTGAACACTTATAAACCAAAACCCAACCAAGCAGTTGGGTTCCTGAGCGATGCTCAGGAACAACAGGACAAACTGTTTATGCCCATATGAATTATTTAAAACAATGCAGCTCACCTTCTCATCGCCAGCATTGTGTGATGTCCAGCCACACTGCTAAGAGAAGGACCAGGACAACTGACCCTGAGGAGGGGAAATTGGGTGGTTGCTGGGTCAAAGACCATGCTCCCAGAGGATCTTGTATGCTCTGTTTTATCATTCCTTTGCACAAACTTGCCCGATCACTGGGAAGCAGGGGAAAAAAACCCAACAATTCACTAGGTTAGAAGTCAGATATTGTCCCTTCACCCAGAAGATAAATAATGTTTTTAAACTAATATCTTTAAATTAACCCCTGAACATGCCCATTGCCGTGACATCACTCCTGAGTGACGCCCAGGCCTAAATACGGCTGTAAACAGGAATCGTTCCCATGGGAGTCACGCTGGCTATAAATACAGCACCAGGGGAGCGCTGAGCAGCCTGCAGCTTCCTGCCAGCTGAGGATGGTGAGACAGCTCAGTGCTGGGCACTGCTGCCGTGTGCTCGCTGCACTGAGCAAACTGAGACAGGAGTTGCTGGGGAGCTGGTGCTCCCAGCTGAGCTCCCTGGCATGTCTTTGGGAAGGGAGTTGAGCCCTGCTGCAGCCAGAGGCCACAGCCGGGGTGGAGAGGGGGAGGTTGGTGGGGACACGGATGGCAGATTTGGGGTTCAGCAAGTGTGGCCCCACTGGCCACTCCCAGCATGAGCAATGATACCACCCCCTCTCCGCAGTGCCTGGCCCCATAGCCCGGCCCCAGGAGGAAATGGCCATGGAAAAGCCAGTGATTCCCACTGAGGAGCAGCTGGAGATCCTGGAGTACCACTTCAGCAAGGTGAATAAGCATCCTGATCCCACCACACTGTGCCTCATCGCTGCTGAGACCGGGCTCTCCGAGGAGCAGACTCTGGTGAGTGTGTGCCCCTCGTCCCACCCCTGGCACAAGCCCTGCTCCCCCTGCATGCCTCTGTGC
Organism: Regulus satrapa; assembly: GCA_013396955.1. NCBI lineage: Eukaryota > Metazoa > Chordata > Aves > Passeriformes > Regulidae > Regulus > Regulus satrapa. The sequence goes on along the minus strand of VWZN01016282.1, from coordinate 857,527 downwards.
CCCACATGTCCTGCCTGTACTGTCCTGGTCTCTCTGTCACACCTGTCTGTCCCCTGCACAAGCTTCCTACAGCAGCCCCTGCCCTTCTCATGCCCCCCCCCACTGCCTGCACTCCTCTGCGCCCCACGTGCTCCCTGCTTGCACTCCCTGCACGCTCCTCACTGCACCCACAAGTCTCCTCTGCACCTCTGCAACCCCCAGCACACCCCTAACTGCACCCACAGGGCTCTAATGCAACACAGCACCGCCCTGTACCCCACATCCTTCCTGCACTCTGCCTGTTTCTGCTCCTGAACGTACAACCCATGCATGCTGTTCTTCCGAACCATTTCTGATATTCTTGGATGCACAAACTAGTGCTGGTTTTAAGGTCTGAAGAAACTACTGTAATTTTAAAACAGAGGATAGATGCAATTCCTGCAGGATGTGCTCTGGGACATGCTCAGGTTGTGAACCCTCTGCCTCAGCATCCCTAAGCCCCAATGTCAGGCAAGTCTGTCAGCCTCTCCAGGAGACATAGAGGCCTCCAAATACCCCTCCACAGGGACAGGCTGCCACTGTCTGGGAATTCCACCAAGCCCTGTGTTCCATCTGGCTACCAGCGGGTTACTATGGGCTTCAGAAGCAAATGGCTTCTTCCCAGTTCCTTCAGGTGGCAGTGCAGCTCGTTGTGATGCAGGTCTTTACTAGACCCACAGCAGCATTTACGGGTACAGAAAAGAAATCCAACCTGCTGGAAAGCTAGCAGCAGTTTGCAGAGAGCTGCCAAGCCTGGCTCCCCCTCAGCAAAGCCAAAGGGGTATAAAAGCCGAGCTGGCAATGTCAGCATTTAGCCTGTCCCAGGGAAAGGTGCTGGAACAGCATCCATTGCACTGACAGTCCTTGGCTGGAGTGGACTGTGCTTTGGTGACAGGCAGCTATCAATCACAGCTTGCTTGAGGCAGCAAGGAGGCAGTACCCCTCAAATATCTTTTTCTCCATAGGAATGGCACAGGTTTTTTTGGTTTTTTTTCCTACAGCAACTTGTAAACACAGGCCATGTACACCCAGGGCACCTCTGTAGATGTCTTAAAATCTTCCCTGATAGCTGTCTTTTCCCACTGACCTAGAGTGCTCCTGGAGATGAAGGTCATGTTAGGGACAGGATCAAGATTTGGGTGGTGAGCTGCAAAGCATTGCACCGAACACAGGGAGTCATTGCCCCTGACATCTGGAGTGCTTTATCGTCTAGAAATAGCAGTCATTTTAATTAAAAAATCAGTAACAATTAGATGCAAAGAGGACATGATAGTTTAGGACAGAAAGTGAAATGTTTGAGAGGAGGCTAGGGTGTCAATCCAATGACTGAATGTGGTCAAAGGCAGTGTGAGTGTTGGAGGTACTTGTAGAGAGCACTGTGGTTGTATCATTACAGACCATAATAGCTTCAAAAATAACCATGAACAAATATAGCAACAAAATGAGCTGCAACAAAAGGAATCACAGGCACATTGCCAAACAAAAAAAAGGCTGAGCTGTGCTTCCGGCACAAGCTATATTTCTTTTCTTACTTTTCTTCTTAGGTAGTGTAGCTTTGACCAGATCTGTTTTATCTACTCTTTTAAATTGTGGCTGTCTTGAAGCGGCATCAGCAGCTCTCAGAATGGGCTTCCAGATGCTAAGTTACAACAGACATAGTGTTACATTACTGCTAACATAGATGTGCCTATTTCCTGAACACTAAGACAATTTAAAAACAATTTTAGAAATGGAATTGTTCTTAAATTTGTTGAGAGCCAATGTGCTGTGCCTCTCATGGTTTCTGAAACAGTTGAGCTTTCGATTCCTGACAGTTTTGGACCTGCAAGTGATTGTTTCACTTCTCCAGTCATTTAAACAGATACTATCCAGCTCCTTAGCCAATCTCTTACTCTACAAGAAAAACCTGGACTCACAGAAAAAAAAGGGCTCACCCATGCTATGAAGGTCTGAAATGAGCTAGAGAAATGAGTTTGAAAGAGGTGCACTTGTAGGTTACCAGACTGTTCGGTCAGGAGCAACCATCCTGGCTGCCTGTGTGGCCTGGGAACAGCACCAGCAGTTCCCCTCGCCTTGTCCCACGTGCTGACATCTGCACCTTGAGCAAAGTTATTCTGAGGCTTCGCTCAGCGCAGTGCACTCAGTCTCTGCTTTGTTCTTTCTCTCCAGAAATGGTTCAAGCAGCGCCTGGCGGAGTGGAGGAAGTCTGAAGGGCTGCCCTCAGAAAGTGGCTCTGTCAGGGACTAGAGGATGCTGCTCCAAGCCCCTTGCTTCTCAGAAACGATGGTGAAGCTCTTCAGAGTGGGTTTCCTTGGGGTTCTTCTGTTGCAATAGGTTTCGTGATGCAAAGTAATACTCTGCTATTTAACATAAAATTTATTTAACATGTATATAACCAGAAAAAAATCATTTTATATATATATGTGTGTGTGTATACATCTTTTGATGGCTGATAACCTGTCTAGTGATTCCAACCCATTAACAGCAGCTGCACAAGAAAAGGCAACTTCACACCCATGATATATGTTCAAATATAGAAGGAAGAAATAAAGAGTCCTTTTCCTTACAATCCCCAGAGGCAAAGTATGTGTGCTAGCTTTAAGATACAGATCATCCAGAGAATAGGGCATCTGGAAAACCAGGTGTGTTGTTCAGGTGACCTGTTTTGGCTCAGCATGCCTTATTCAGCTCTGGATACTGGCAAACCAAGTACCTATACCATAATCAGACCAAGCCAAGCGTCCCTTGAATGCCTTTTTTACCTTTCTGTTAAAGCTCACCAAAGAGCAACGTTGGTTGTTTTGGGTTTTTTCCCAACGCAGTAAGAAAAAACCAGCATTTTTTGATGAGAGGAGCTGTGTTATGTCCCTGCTTCTGCTCCCTGCTCACATGATAGGAGGCAGACTACTTCCTCTGGAAGGGCAACATTTCTCCCAGGCAGCCTCCGTGGGCACAGTGGGTTTTCCCTTTGCCACAGGGACAGCCACGGGCAGCCTGTTCTCCTAGGGCACCTGTGGGTCCATGCACAGCATCCCACACAGCCCCACACACCTCCTAATTCCCGGGGTGGCAGAGGTTGGGGTTCCCCCACTGCATGGGGACTTTAGGGGGACAGCCCAGTCTCCTCCTGGCCACTCTCAAGCCTGAGGAATGCAGTTGCACTGGGGCTCTTGCACCAAGGCCAAACTCTCATCCATCCTGGCACAGGACAATGCCTGGTCTAAAAATAACTAGCACCATTGCCAAGTGACCTTACCTTGTTCCAAAGGCTTCAAAAGTCCTCTGCTTAGTGCATTAGTGAATCAATTAATGGATCCTCTGATTAATCCCCTTCTGGTTTGTGGTCACCTGCCTCTACTCCTTTGGAAGGAGAATCAGCTTAACAAAGGGAAGATTAAAATACATTGGCTCTCAAACTGCCATATGCTTTCATTTGTGGTTTTTGTGCCTCACTGGTGAACATTTCTCTTGCCTCAGTATCTTCAGCTTGTCGCCAGTGGTTGGGCAGCCAGTGCAAAACACACTGACCTTGTAGGAAGCAGATAAAAGCATTCTCCCTTATGCCATGTGCTGCACAGGCTGTGTTGTTCCCCTCCAATCCAGCAGCCAAAGTGACTCACCCACAGACCCAACTGGAGTTCAGAATTTGTTTTGCAAACTCTGGCATCAATACTTGTTTTCTGCTTAGCCTTTGCAACTTGTTTTCTCTCTTAAACTGAGGGGAACTCTGCTTTTTTGAGTTAGGCTCAAAAAAATCCCAGTGCAGAACTCTCTTATTTTGCCCATGGTCACACAACTGAACCACACATAGCTTTAACCCACCTATGTAACTGGATCTGCCTGTTCTCCAGGCATTGGAGAAAACAGGCCCCAAATCCCAGCCAATTCAAGTTGTAGCCTTTTGTATTTCCATTCTGTCACAAGCACAAAACTTTTGAGTGTCACTAAGAAGGTGTTTAAACTTAAACAAAAAATTTTAAACCCAAATTCAGGAGTTGTGTTGCATCAACTTACTGCGTGCTCTTGGGTTTGATTTGCCACACTTCCCTGTGTGAAAGGGCAGGTCCTGTGCTGCCTTCCCTCAGCCATTGCTTCATTCCTTCTTAAACTATGACAGCCAAAAAATCAAGAGAGAAACTCCAGACATAACCCATCCTAGGAAGAGAGTCTCCCCACACTACAGGGGACACAAGTCGAATTCTGTTAATTATCCCTGATAACTATTCTTAAGCAATGATAATTTTATTTGAACTCCCAGAAAATGTTCCTGCTGAGTGCTGCCTCTGCGCTGTGTTCAAGGAGATCTTCCAGCCGTGTGATGTTCCAAGGGGTGATGTGGGCAGATGGCAGGAGCATTTCTGAGGGAGCTTAGCGCTGAACTGGTCGAGCTAGTTCGTGGAGCCGTGGAGAACAAACTGCCTTTATAGCAGCCTGCTTCACTTTGAACGCATCCGGGTTGAGCGTGGTCACGCCTATACGAGGTCTGGAGGAGAGAGGGTAGGGATGGTCAGTCCTGACTGGAGCAAGGCCGGCTGTCAGCTGCCTGCCAGCTCCCACACCTCCACCTAAGCCTGCCCTTCCCTATCAACGGAGGACAAAAGGCATTACACTTCCACTGCTGTTGTCAGGGGAGGGATATCTCTCACAGAACTTACAGCCAGGCATTCCCTCACCCTCTGTGAAACCAGAGCACAAATCCTCCCCAGCACTTCCTGCAGACAGGGCTGAGGTCAGCTGCAACATGCTGGGCAATACGAATGTATTACACTCTGCCCTTTGCCAGTTGGTTGCTTTTATAGTTGGAATTAATAAGAAGTCCCAACCAGCAATTCCTGCTGGAATTAGAAAGTTCCTGTTTCTTCTCTTTTGACTCTGCTTCTACCTCGAAAGAGCTTTTTAAACCACAATCCATGTAGCATTATCACATCCAGACATATAAAATACATTCATTTTGGATGTGGAAGAGCACTTCCTAATCTTGGCCTAATCTCTCTGGTCAAACACAAATGAGCAAGGTGCCACGAGCCACACAGAATGGGCTGGCAGTTGTTCATTACCCTGTGACAGGGAACCCGTGCCTACCTTGCAGTAGGCTGGGCCAGCTCCAGAATCCTTGGCGTAGCCACTGCCCGTTTGGCAGCTTCTGTCACGGGCCACTCAGGATCCCGCGGGGGCCGGTACTTAGCGTGGAGTTGTTTTGGCTTCGACAGCTCAATGGTCCGAGGGCTCGCAATTGCCTTCTGAGGTGACGTGGAAGCCTGGGGAAGAATGGGGAGAGAGATCCTCAGAGGCACTCCTGGAATTCAAGGGTGCTCAGCCTGCAACCAACTCAGTGTTCCCAGGTTCCCAGTCACTGACCACACACGGATGGGACACGATCCTGTCCTCAGCTGTGTTTGGCACCAGGAAAACTGTAGAAGCAGAAACCACTGTCTGGCCAGTCCCACAACCTGCCCTCCAGCCTCCTATTCCTCACAGCCCTTTGTCCAACCCACACCCAGCACTGGAGATCCCAGTTAGGCACTTGTCCACCTCTCCCCATCCCCGCGAGGGCAGGCTAGGCACAGCTCTGCTGTTCTCTGGGGACATGTGCTGGGAGTCAGTTGACGCTCTGAATGGAGCCCCAGTCCTGCTTTCCAGCTCAGGAAGCAGCTACATCAGCCTCATGGAGAGCAGCACATCCAGGGCTGGATGAAGAGAGCCACAAGCGAGTGAGCACCTGTGCCCTCTCCTCTGCCAAGAGTCCTGTCCATGTAGGGCCCTGGGTGATGCTGCCTTACCGTAGAGATGACAGAACCAGGATTGGTGTGCCTAGAGCAGCAGGTCAGCTCCCTAATCAAGGGCTCTGCGAGTTTCTGGACCCACGCTGATGCCTTGGCCGAGGCTGCAAAGCTGGAAACCTTTGTTGGCACCTGCATGGGTCCAGAATGGGGGAGGGATGTGCAGACACAGAGCTTGTACAGCAGCCCACAGGGACATGCTCCCTCTCCACGGGGATGAGCATCCCAGCACCCTTCTTCTGCAGACATGGTCACTCTTAATTTTCCAGAATCCATTCTTTTTCTTTCACCTTAACTATTAAGTAATTTTGGTGCTATAGGGATTCCCAAGCTGTCACCCACTCAGAGCCAGGAGGGAACAACCTGTAATGAGAGCCTGTATAGCCAGGTAAAAGTGCAGAGAAATTTCTTCCACGTTTTTTATTTTCATCTTCCTGGCTGAATCAACTAACTTCCCTGATAAGGAGAGACACTCAGATTTCAGAGTAAATCTGCTGGCACAGTTAACTGCATTCCTACAGAAAATGTGATTATTTCTCCAGCAGGGGACTTCTTCCAAATTTTTCACAGGGTTACTGTTGCCCAGTCCTGCTCCAGCCCAGCCTCCCATTTCCCAGCCGCAGAGGCTGCATCCAGAAACCCTGGCCTTTGCCATGAACATGAGTGTAATGTGAGATTGCTCCAAGCCCTTTCACCCCTGCTGCCAAAGCAATGACCCACCTAAAGGAACAAGCTCAGAAATATAAATTAGGCTTCTGATAAAATATAGCTCAAATATACACGGTATTTGCAATCTCATGCCCCCTGTGTACTCAGATTAGGAGCACAGCTGCCCAACTACAAACATGACTACTCCCTAAGAGCTAAACATGCTATTTCCATCAGGTTTCTCCACTTTCCTAGTCTGCTTTATCAAAGAATGCAGCCCAGATGCTTCCCTTGGCTCTCCTGCCGTACTAGGCTGCTCCAACCTGGCTGTTTTTTGTCTCCCAGCAGGAGATTTGCAAAGACAACATTCTTCTCTGAAAAGGCAGTTTCTCCCAGTTCATAAACCCCAGCACAACCAGCTTCACACACTGGGCACATCCAGGGGTGGGATACAGGGGTCTAAAAACTCAAGATAATTTGCTGCATCCCTGTACCCTCCAAACCTCACTCAACCTCCTCCTCACCTCTCTGGGTGGTTGGAAGTCTGGGTGCAGCTTCTTTGGCTGGGCGAGCTCGAGTATCCGCTGGGAGGCATTGTAGTTCTGTGCAGCCACGGACACGGGCCACTCGGGGGTCTCACGGGATCTGGAAGCAGAGAGTCATGGCACGACCCCTCACAGATGTTCCCCACTCTGGCTGCAGCTGGCATGTCTAAGCCTCTCATTCGCTGCAGCAGAAGACAGCTTTGTCTTGTGGCCATTTCCAGTGTAGAACTCATCCCATGAGAGAATCCAGAAGTTCTAATCCCAGCAGAGACCCTGCTCTGCATTTTGCCCTCTGTTTACCCATCCTCTGTTCCTGCATTTGTTACTTTGAAGATGCACTGATGCTACAAGGCCCAAGACCCTACCTACAGCACCCTGTGGGCTTTCTAGGCTCTCACCTTTGCTCCAGGTAAGCAGGGAGGTATTTTTTAGGTTCAGCCAATCTCAGCAGGCGATCAGAAGGGTAGCCATACTTTGTCAGCAGGGAACGCCCTCCGATTACTGATCTGCACCGGCACAGAAAGAAGGATTTTGAGGAACAGCACGGAAGAGCCAACAAAAGGCAACTGACAGAGAACGTGATCCTGGCAGATGGTAACCTAAGTCTGGTTAAACATCCTTGCCTGCTGCATGTACAAAAGCTGGCACTGGTGCACATGGAAAAGCCATGAATAAATATGCATTTACACCTCAGATTTCCTTGCTTTAAGTACCATTTTCATCTGAACAGTCCTCTATTAAGCACCCTCAAGTGCACTGCTTTCGAAGTCTAGGCTTTTCCTGGACCATTTAAAGAAGCTGCCCCACAACACTGGGCAGCATTTATGTTGGTCAGCTCTGCCCATTTAGAAACCTCTTTTTTACAATAGCTTGATAGCACCCTGTGCCGTTGTAGCTCCTTTCATCTTGGTATCTCCCTTAGTGCCTTGTTCACCCAGCTTTCAATCAAGCATAACTGTTGGAATATGCCTGTCATCACCAGGGAAGGAGCAAGCAGAGGTAGGCAGAAAGGCAGGAAGGGCTGTCATATGGACACCTTTAGCAAGAGGCAGAAGCTCTCAGGAGGATGAGAGCCCCTAACTGGTGACAGTGGCAGAGACAGGCCACACATGGTAAGTGACATGCATCTCCTGACATCACTCCAGGAAGAGGAAAGCCAAGAGTGCAACACACTGCTAGTGTGGTCTCATTGCTTGGACTTTTAACAGACTAGCAACCTTCATCCTGACTCCAAAAGAGCCTCATCTCCTCCAGCAGAGCTACAGATGACTTGCTTCAAGTAATGCAGCACCACTGTCATTTAAACATTTTACGTGATTTTTCATTCCAATTCCAAAACATGGTCTAGTTTTTCACCATGCAGTGACAGCAGATGTTTAACTCAAGGCAAGAGACCTGGATTCCTTCCAGCAGCAGAACACTGCAAGATTTCTCTGTTCCTAACATTATCTTAAGAGATTTAGGTCAGACTCCAAGAGGATGCAGGGGATCATTAACTGTGTCCAGGTGCCTGGCTGGGCTGCATCAACCCCAGTGAGACAGGGAACATCCTAGAGACAGTTCCTCTCTGCTCACAGGTGCAGCACACACATTCCATCAAGGAATGTGCATGCATGCACATGATGGCTTCAAACCAAAGCAGTGCTGTTGGATGGGTATTTTTGTTGCAACACAGGAATATGCTCCTTTGTGCTTAGAGATTAAGACAAACTGCTATGGCAGCTGATGGTAACCCAGAGCTCTAATCAGACCAGCAACTATGTGTTGCTGAAGTCCTCACAGCTGGGAAGTGGGTATGAGGAAATAAAAGAGCACTGAAATCTAGCACTCCCCAAATCCTCCCCATTTTGGAAGTCAAGTACTCAGGGCGACTATGCTCGCATAGCATTTTCTTGCCTGTTTCAGACAGCCCCTGTTAAAAGCACAGAAGAGATGGTGAATTTCAATGCCATGCAGCTATCTGCAGGGCAGCCTTTTCTGCAGGAGAAAAGTTTCTGCCTTCTCCTTTCCCTGGAAGGCAGTATGTCCCCCAAGAGAACATGCTCCGAGCTGCCTCCTTCCCCAGGACGTGAAACCACATCACTGACCTGAACTTGTACTTGCTATAATCTTTCTTGGGCTTGGACAGAAACAATATTCTTGCAGATGGTCGAGCTGTCAAAGCAGCCCATGAGAGGTTCCATAACTCTTGATTTCCCAATACAAACCTAGCGAGAACAGCAAGGTTGTGAAATTTCAGTAACATGCATAACTGTGAAATGTGTTTGCTGGGGCTATCCTTCCCTGCCTAGGATGGAACACACACACACACACACACACACACTATGGCTCCCCACACCTGCAAAGTGCCACTACCACCCTCCCTGAGAATTCTCCTTCTGTGGCACTGAATTTCCCAACGCTCTCCTGCTGGTTGCTGTCGACTAAAAAGAAGAGAGTCTCAAAGTGATAGGTCTGGTTTTAGTTACCAGTGGATGTGCAGAAAGGGTCATTTCATTACATCTCTGAAACCCCTGGAGGAGTTTCATCATTGCATTTCTCTTGCCTCACCATTACCACCTAACTATACCACAGGTATGACAGTAAAAAAAAGTAATAACATTAGAGTCAGGGTGTGCCATGGAAAGTGGGTGAGGTTTTACAGCAGGTTAGTGGTTACTCTCCTGTGCCCAGGGCAAATTCAGAGCTGCTCATCCCTCCCTGAGAGGCCATGGTGGGTGGGAGGGTACTGGGGTAGTCGGGACAGGAAACAGCAGGGCAATGGGTTTGTGGAGCCTTTTTGGACACCCATACAGATAATGGAGAAGAGATGTTATCAAGAGACTGCTGTCCTGGCTTGTCAAGCTGCAGTTTGATCAGATCACACAGCACCTCTGCTCCTAAAGCTGGGCTGTATCCTCTGGGACAGAGCAGCCTGGCTCCCATGGTCACATCACCTTGCACCACACACCATCCCATGCCACAACATCTCAGCTGGGCAGCTCAGATCAGATGGGGCAACAAAGGCTCCAGCTAAATGCAGATTTTTGACTGAGAACTTGAAAAAGCAAACTGAAGGGAGCCCTTCAAGTATGGAACATCTCAGTCTGCTTTTCTAGGGACAGAGGGGAAAGGAATAGCAAGACAACAGCCAAGGGTCTGCTCCCACCCTTTGAGCAAGCACTGTTTGAGCACCTACTTACCCGGGACTGGGACTTTCACAAAACACTGGCTTGGGTTCTGCAAGTACATGTATCCTGCCAAAAATTTCAGAAAAGGACAAACATGCCATGAACCATACAGTTAAACCAACAAAGCATAAAGCTATACTCAAAGCCATATAAACACGCTCAAACCCCTCAATTTTGCCTCCATTCTCTTCAGAGAGTGTGTTTAAGGATTTCTTAAGTACTTTCCATCCATTTAATCTGGCAAACTCACCAGCCCATGAATTTTTGTGTTTTCTTTTGGACTGCAGAGACAGAAATTTGCAATTTTGCTTCCACTGGTGGCTAGGAGAGTGAGAAGGATTTTTTTCTGATCAATAACATACCATGAAACAGGTATGAGAAGGATGATCTCCCAGCCTATGGGAGCCTAGATGAAGAAACACCTGTTATTGTCACTGTCATGGTTTACTAAAAGGCACCATGAGGACAGCACTGTGCTCCCACATGGCTTTAGGAGCACATTTTATTTCAGTCCATCCAGCACAGAGATCCTAAATAATACATATATATATATATATATATATATATATACACACACACACATGGTCTCTGCTGTAGGAGCAGGTCTGGAAATGTTTTTACTGAATATACAATAGACCAAAACCTTTCATGAAGATCAAGTATCACTGCTGAGGCCTGAAATCCCAGTGATTGAGAAGTGCCTGAACTTTATGAGCCTTGGTACAGAGAAAAGAACAAGATGATCCAGTGCCACAAGTGTGTTACACAACTCCTTGAAGTCACAGACCAAGCCCATTCCCACCCACTGGGGCTACAGGTGCCTACCCACAGCCAGCTGGTGAACAACCACACTGTGCAGGCAGCTGTGGAAATGCCTCACGATGGAAAAAGCACGGAAGGCATTGCCTCCCCGCTCTGCATCACCTGGCAGCGTGGCCCTAGAGAAGAGCAAGGACACCAGGAGAGACAGATACTTGCCAACAGAAAACCGTCTGTGCTTTGGGGACACTCCTGTGGTTTCTCTGACGGGACAAATACTGCTAGTAAGGTGCCAAGCCCTGGCAAATGCTTGTCAGAGCTCAGCACCACAGAGATCCCTGAAATGGCAGGCTGCTGTTACAGCACTGTCACTGCACGAGATGCCTGTCATGCTTAGCTTGGGCCACAGCGCTGCAAACACAGCTCCTGCTGAGATCCCACAGAGGCAACTGCCTGTAGGACTTTGGCCCCCTGCCACCAGTTCAAGACAGGACATGGTAGGAAGGCAGACGTCATTTCAGAAGCCAAACCCCAGTTTAAGTTCTTTATTTGCAAGCGGGTCCCCAGAGGGTTTTCCTTGCAAAGGTGCAAGGGGGTGAAGGATTAGCACAGAGAGTTCCCCCTCAGCCTAGCTGTGTTGCAGAGCTGGCACTATCTCTGCAAGCAGGCTCATTGCTTTTCCTCAGCCGCTGGCACAGACCCAGCACAGAGCCACGGCCAAATCGAGAACAATGTGCACATGGCCCTAGTGCCTCACACTGCTGTGCAAAGCTTGCATCATGATCTAGCCAAGGAACGAGGCACACATACATTTACATCAGGCCTCTCAACTCTCGACAATCATTTTGTTCTTTTTCTAGTCACGAAAATAAAGGTTACACTTATCCTGGCAAAGGCTCTAGACAGAGGCATCCTCACTCAGGACGTAGCTACAGCAGCTCTGCAGCTTGAAGGGGTTAAACACCTCACTGACAAGACAGCCCTGGTGGAGCCTTTGTTGTTAGGGCCTGCACACGCTTCCCAGCAAAGGAGGCCTTGCTTCGGCCAGATTCAGAAACACCTCCCCTCCGGTGTCTGAACATTCACAGACACATTGCTTAGGGAGATCAACTCCTTTTGAGATCAATTCCTTGTAAAGCACAGTCACAACTTCCATTTTGAAGGGGCAGGAGAACCAGATGTTTTTCAGAAGCTGGCTAAGGGCAAACCCAAGCACAATTTCCTCTCAAGTGTTTATCACAGTGTCACCCGATATACTGACTCACTGCTTGGTGTAAATCCCCAACTGAGCTCTCTCAAGAGACATGGGGCATTGGCCTGAACACCCAGCCAGGAGGGGACGGCTTCTTACCTGCTGCGTGGGCGTACGGGTATGTAACATGTACAAGGTGACACTGCAAAGACAAGAAGAGGTTAATTTATAAGACTGATAACACCCGGAGCCTGGGCTGCCGGCTCACTAGCGTGCAATAATCATATGAGGCAGACGAGGTTCGTGCACCTCCTCAGGACAGTTGCTCAGAGACGTTTGTGTTGTTTTTCCCTGGTTCCTTCCTCTCCAGTGGTCGCTCCTCAGGGGGGGATGCTGGCACCCCCAGCACCACACCCTGGCACAAGCACCAACGGCCACCAGCCCCGATTCAGTGCGGCCACCCCCACGGCTGCCTTCAGCAGCTTCCAGGGGAGGCTTTCAGAGCCTCGGGGGAGCAGCAGCTGTATTAAACAGGACTCGGTGCCAGTACAAAACCTCCGGTGGGTGAGGGATACGGGACGACAGGAGAACCAGCGACGTGTGGCGACAAGCGCAGCCCTGACGGCAGCGACGGCCGCCCAACGGGGCCGGCATCCCGCAGTCCCCGCCGCGGGCCTG
>VWZN01016282.1:822856-838779 GCA_013396955.1 Regulus satrapa | reverse complement strand
AGCCCCGGGCGCGGCTCCCGCCGCCAGCCGGGCCCGCTGCGCCGGGCTGGGAACGCGCGGCCAGTGGCGCCGGAACACGGAGCGGGCCCTGCCACGGGCGGCTTCTCGCTGCTACGGGGAGGCCACGGGTACCGCACACCTGCTGCTGCCCTCCCCCCCGCTGCCACCCCCGCGGGATTTGTTCCCAGCTTGCCTCTGCCTGCGCGCCCAGCTCCGTAACGCTGCCCAGGACAGGGCTCCAGCTGTCAGGCGTTCATCAGCTTGTGCTAGCTTTGACCAGAGAAGACGCCAGAAGAACACAGCTGCGTTCTCCTCCAGTATCTCCCCTCCAAACACGGGATGGCTGCAGGACAGTGCGCTCTCCCCTGTAGGTACCAGCTGCTGTCTGAGCAGAGGCACACAGCCCAGGGAAATCATTTAAAACATCACTCCTTGTTCAGCACTCAGTTGGCAGTGAGTGCCTGACAGTCATTCATACAACTGTTGGATTTCTCTATGCTCTGTTCCTTTGTCTCTCGGACAACACTTTCAGATATTCCCACTGTACAGGCAAGGTAAAAACAAATTGATTCGGCATAGATTTTTACTCCCTGGAGACTCAGGAGTTATTTCTTAAGCCACAGTAACATGTCCCTTGGTCCCTGCCTGTTAAGGCCCTTGCTTTAGCCTTTGCCTTTTGGGCTGACATCTGACAGACCTCTTCAAGGTGCCATTTCTACCCACTGACTGACCATGTCAGGAAAAATGTTTTGGCTACATTCCAATCAAACCAGAAGTTTCAAGACGTGTTGAGAGAGAGCAGTTTAGCATTAATAAGTTTTCAGCAAAATGAGATACCTACTTATAATTCTCTATGATTTAGTATGCTCTTTGCTTAGTTTTATTTGCTCAGGGTGAGAGCTGGATTTGCTGAAGCCTCAAGCTGCTGCCTATGAACTTACACCTCCATTGCTGAATTGTGTTTTGTTAGTGATTTTTCTAGTAGCTGGTATATTGCTGTGTTTTGTCTTTAGTACAGGAAGAATATTGATAACACACACTTGTTTCCGTTGTTGATAAATGTGTTTTTCTAACTCTTGGGCTTTTTTAGTTTCCCATGCTCTGCCCGTGAGCAGGTGCCCCAGATGAAAAGGAGACAACTGTCAGCAATGCTGCAACTTCACAAGAACCATCAACAGCCTTCCAGCAGGGACACAGAAAAGCACCTCAGTAAGGTGTTAAAGATCCAGACCAAAAATAACCATTGGACCAAGAGGAATGTGCAAGGTGCATGCAGGGTGGGCATTTCTAGTCTCAAAGGTATCATTTATTGGGGATTTCTTTTGTTCTGGGTCCCTCTCCAAAGTCACTGAGCTTAAGCTGACCTGCTGCTGTACCACTCTTTATTTCCATAAACCCAGCACTTAAGACTTGCAGAAACGTAGGGTCAAGGCCAAAGGGGGAGGAAGCACACTTGAGACAACCACACACATTCTGCTCACCTTTGTTTTGGCAAGCCCTTTAGAACAAGGCAGCTGGCTTGCAGAAAACGGGACACTGAATCTGCTGCCATACACTTCACCATGCTTTCTCCTAACAGTTTCGTTATCCCACTTCAGCTTCTCTTATTCTGTATTACAAAGCCCAGATTTGTGTCCGAAGATGCTTTGTGCCTTCGCTCCTTGGTGGTCAATGGCCAAGGAACTAAATAGAGAGATTAAAGACAGTACTTGCATCATGCACAGATAAATCTGCTAAAGGCCTAAACTGACATATGCGGGAAGAGCATGAAACTACATTTCAAGAAATTCTTGATTATTCCATATCTCTTAAACGTCTAGCAACACGGAAAGAGATTTCTTCTTAGGGGCTATATTTGACTTTGATGGCAACAGCCCAGGTCACAGTGGGGGCAGATGTGAGGAAAGGAACGTGGTGAGCAGACACATCATGGCATCAATACCAGCCCATGTCCCCTCAGACCACTGACAGGCAGGACAGACATCCAGATGCCAAGAGTCTTTCTCCAGCACTTGCTTTTGACCTTTATTCTGCAACCAGCATCACGTACTGAAGGAGGGAGGTTACACATCCTCGTTTTTACCACCCTCCTTTAGCCCCTTTCTTCTTTTTCTGCTGCTGTTTCTTCTTGGTGGCTGGAGCACCCGCGGGTTTTTGGTGCCTGGGAGGGATGACATTACTTGTGGCTGAGACAGCTGCCCCGCTGCCGGGCCGAGGGGAGGTAGGTGGGCTGCTGGCAGTTCTACTGGCATCCCTGCAGGAAGACAAGAGAAAAAGACACCGTGTGGGCTCACAACCACCTGCAAGATGTGGTACTAATGCAGGGAGCTGACAGCGAGAAGCAGTAGCTGCCCCTTTAGGTAGCATTATGTATGACAGGGCACTCGTACAAGGAGATCATAAATAGGCTTCAACATACAGAAGGAGCTGGCTGAGGATGGGAACATGTCTCAAAGGGCAGCAGTCACCTGCTAACTGATGTTCACTAGATAATGTAAGTCCCTGACAATGAAAGCAAGGCTCACAGGCACTGCAAATCCAGCATCCTTCCTCTCAGATGCTAGTAAGACACCATCTTGCTGTCAGGCTTCATACATAATAGTAATTTTTGATTCCAGCTCAAATAATCAGAGTCAGCTTAGAAGGAAGTACAGTGTTTTCTCAAATCATGGCTAATGGTTCTGCAGCTGCAAAAAGACTTGAAAGCAAATTGCTCAAGAGAAAGCATGCAAAAGTCATCTCACTGCCAAAGGAAAAGCACATTAAAAGACTATGATAATTTTATTTGCACCTTGGCACCTTGAAGCATGCCTATACTATCACACTGGTTTTCAGGAACTTATAGGTATCTGCAGGGAGAACAGCTGGTAGCAGGCTCAAGCAGCAAAGTACAATGTGCTTTGGTACAGAAGTGCAAAGTACTGCAGCTGGTGGGTGACAGCCCTGCAGCAGAGCAGCACAAACACAGCCCTCCCAGCTGCCCAGGCGTGAATCCCCGCATCAGTCCTTGCAAAACAGGTACTTACAGTTCAGAGGAGCCAGTTGTGGTTGAACCCTGAGTCCCCTTGCCAACCTGATCCTTCTTCTTGCCCTTCTTCCGCCCACGGTAGTAGGACCGCTCTCGCATTGGCAGCCACCGCTCAGGGTCGGGAGTCACCTTGGGGTCGTAGTTCTTCGGCAGCTTTCCTGCAGAACATCCAGTGCCAGGAAATGAGACTGGGGTCAACACACCAGAGCCATCACCAAGGGACACACATGGAACATCAGCAGCTGGGCAGCGCAAAGAGACCAGCAACTAACTCATCCTATCAGGGTGTTGCTCTCACTTGAGGAAAAATGCCCCAACCTAACAAGCTATCAGGAAGATCCAGGTTCCCAGAGACCCAGTCCTAGCAAAGGGCTCTAGCTCCAAGGGACCTGCAGGCTGGCTATTTGAAGAAATAATCTGGAGAGGTCTGTGGAGCTGTGCAGTGTCAAGAGCTAGGAAATAAAACTTACCCTTCTTTTTTTTCTTCTTTTTCTTCACTTCCCCTTGCCTGAAAGGAAAACAAGACACTGTGACATAGCAGAGACAGAGCAGATAAGTCAACCAAAAACTAGCTCTAAAGAAGCTAAACTATTCACATCTCTCTAAGAACTTAGTCTGCTGCTACATAAAGCTCTTTGCAGTCAAAGAACAGACTCCCTTTCCCTCAGCCTGCCTTCTACAGCAAAGCTGTCACCACACACACCGGGTGTGTTCTTGAACCACCCCAAAGAAGGATGCACCACAGCTATAGCAGTAAAATGAAATAAAAAAATATATAGCAGCCTGCTTTACCCTTGCTCCTTCTGCTGGTTGTCTCCAGTGAGCTTGGCAGCTTTCTTCCGCACATAGGTTGCTCCATGGGAGTTCTCCAGCGCATCAACATCTACTTTCAGTGACATGGTGTCTGAGGAAGGCAAGTGTTTGCTAAGACTGCAAGGGAAGAGTTCAGGGATGCAAACCAGCGAGCAGAAACACCCTTGTTCTTCCAGACAGCAAGAGGCAAGCTCAGCTTGAATACATTCTGTCTGTTAGCAATGCAGACACCAGACAGGCCTGTGGGGCTATTTTCACCTCTCTCACTGGATTCTTACACAACTTGGGATGAGCTGCTTAATTGCCACCTGCCTCCTTTTTCCCGCTTTAATATGGGGACACAGGGAACAACTTCCTGTGAAAGCAGCTCAGGTGAAAAAAGCAGCATGTGAAGCAGATTTTGGGTAAGCAAAAGCTTAGCCATATTGAATCAGTCCTGCATTACTACCACAGATTTAAGATTCTGACAGAACAGATGGAAGTGCTGTTATTTTTGGTTCCACCTTGTCTCATTAATTCTCAAAGAGAAGGAGGCCAAAGACAAAAGGGTCCTGAGACATCACAGTAATGAAGCCAATTAGAGAAATAATGTAGCTCCAGACAGCTTGACCTGGATATGTAGCTATTCCAGAGAGGTTCCTTGCCTTTCTTTGGGTAAGAGCAGGTCTGAAGTCCCCACACAGCTGAAAATCCAAGGAAGCAATACCCTAACACCTCCTTCCCCACCATTAAAAGGATACACTTTAGCTTTTTCAGGGTCAACCAGGGAGTAGGCAGAGATGAGCTGTGCCAAAGTATGCACATCTTTTGGGTTTTGCCTTTGAGAAAACAACAACAACAACAAAAAAAAAAACAAAACAACAAAACAAAACAGAAAAAGACCAAGTTACCAATGTTACTCATCCCAAAGACTACTAACACCACACAGTGCTTGCTGCTGCAGCATAGTTGCTATCTGTGGGGACAGGCATGTTAGTATGTGATCTCCTCCAGAGCACATCACCAAACATCACTGGCATGGATAAAGGGAGGTGCAGACAACTTTACCGTATCATGAAGCAGGCAATACAAGAGGAAAAACCCAGTAGTAAAAGCAAGTTAACACTCCCCCCAATAAAAGATCCCATTAAGTGCACAACTGAAACTAAAACCTAGATATCCACATTTATGTAACACTATTAAAAATGCATTCCAGTCCCCAAAGCAATGATCACTGCACACAAGAGGTTTCTGGGATAAGTCTACCAGGTTTTCAAGTGGCCATCAACTATAGATTAAATTAATTATCTTCCCCTTCTTCCAAAATACAGCCTTGCATTGAAGCCCCTGTGCAAAAGCAACTCTAAAGGACAGCTACAATCAAAATTGTCAGACACTGCCTGCCACCAAACAGCTTGCAGAGGACTCTGGGTGGAGACCTGCTGCTCAGCAACCACCCGACTCACTTCCAGAGCTCCTCCAAGTCGCTGATTGCTTCCTTCTTCCTGCCATGCTTTAGTTTGAAGTTGGCAGCTTCCCTTATCAGTGACAAATGGACAGGAGACTTTGGCTGAAAGACACAGCAGCCATGATTAGTTCCTTATTATCACAGCATGGAGCCCAGCTCTAGCTGGCTTTAATGCCCCTGAGGCTTGGCCAAGGAGAACTGAGTCAACATCCTGTCATGCAGAAAGTAGACCACCTTTCCACTCTGGGAAGTGAGGCAGAACTGCATGGGACAAAGCAGCCTGCTGCTCCATCATGTTTTCCCGTCAGAGAGAAGTACTGATTGCTACATTTAGGCATCCGTCGATGCCTAATTTGACAGGAGCTGCTGCTCCCTCTTTGTAAAACATCTAAAATAATATATTATTGATAAATGCTCACAAAACAGGAGCTCACATGTCTCCAAACCCCCAACTGGATAACTGCTGGGGCTATGCATCAACAGGAAAAGCTGAATTGGACTAGCCAGAAAATGCAGGACAGATTCCTGCACACTGGCTCCTCTGGTCTGACTTGCCTGATGTTGCTGATACCACTGGATAGCCTGTGTGAAGACTTCAATTGCACTGTCGATATCCTCTTCATGACTGTACATTGATTAAATTGCAGACACCTGAAACGTTCAAGAGCAGTATATAGCAGATCTTCATGCCAACTGTCTATAGCCAGAGTCTCAGCAGTTAAATGATAGGATTTCCCAGAGTCAATGAGAGCCTTCTGCTCTGTCCCTAAAAAAATGCTGTGGTAGCAGGCAGGATAGCCAGGCCAGATCTTCCTACCCAAGTCACTCCCAAAGGAACATCCCCATCATCCTCCTACGGTACAAACCTAAGATTGTGTTCACTGAAGGAACCTTCCTGTCTCGGCACTTTATTTGCTTATCACAGGACTTGGTTTCATTAGAAAACCTTTTTCATACCCCATTCTCCATCCCAAAAGCTATGGAAAAAGAAATCAACACTGAAGAGATTATAAGGATACCATCCATTTGCTGACATCCCAGTCACAAGTAGAGGTGACCCAGGGCAAGGAACTGTTACTGTTAACTGCCCCTATAAATTATTTTGATCATTTACACTTACAATTGGAACAGATCCACAAGTATCAGCCCCTGTTCAAGATGCTTGTGCTGAACATGTGAGCATTTACAAGGCCATCAAGCTTTTCTGAGTAGCAGGTGTGGATAAGCATGCAGACCAGGATGACGCTGCAGGGATGGAACACAGCACTTTCCCCCTAAGGCCTGCTGTCCTAGAGCTGCTTCTAAAACGTCCTAACAGCACATACCAGAAACCAGCAATTGCTCCTGTCATGTTAGGCAAATAAATCCAGGCAAAATGCAGGACTGAGAGATTACCAGGGAGTGGGAACACAGGCAGAGAGCATCCCTCTGACAGGCAGAGGGGCTACATTGAGGCTACCTGAAGTAAGTTATAATACCACCTCTGTCCAAGGCAAGGAAGATGGGCTCAGAATCTCTGCAGACACCCAAGTCAAGTGGAAACCATGGGGAAGAGGCAAAAAGGAGCAGGCAGTGCAAAGCTCTCCTACAAGGAAAAAAACCTTACACAGTTCAGACGGAGTTTTGCTTACCATACCAGGCTTGTGCTGAAGTTCTTCTATGCTCCTTAGAATCATGCAGGCTTTGGTGACACTGCCTAGAAGAGAGACAAGGAAGAACACACTCTGAATGGCATCACAACACCTAATCCCACCAGTGAACTTTGAGCCAAAAGTAAACAATGGGGACAGAACAATTCCCCTTCTCACAACATCTCTCCTGTACCAGGAATTAAGGACAGGCCTCCACACAATGGACCTTTCTGCTCCTGTCACATCCTGCAAGGGTTCAGGAGCAAGATTTGGCTCCCAGGGAGTTCTCTTCAGGCTCAAGTCTGTGCTGCCTGCCTGCATACAGGAACAGTACCATTATGGAGCCTCACACTGCTCCCAAAATTATCCTGCCCCAGA
This sequence comes from Regulus satrapa, assembly GCA_013396955.1. Taxonomy (NCBI): domain Eukaryota; kingdom Metazoa; phylum Chordata; class Aves; order Passeriformes; family Regulidae; genus Regulus; species Regulus satrapa. The sequence goes on along the minus strand of VWZN01016282.1, from coordinate 831,482 downwards.
AGAGATTCAGCCCTATTTTTGACAGAGACTGTGGGCATTTCTGCCAGCACTCTGTGGGGCCTGTGAATCCAGACATTAAGCTATCAGCATTACCCTGCCATAGCTAAATATATGTATTACCTGACTGAAAATATCTCTGCTCTGCACCCCTGTCCCAACAGTGACTGCAGCAAAGATTGCCCTCGAGTCTGGTTTTCTTACCCCTTGTACCATTGTCATGTGCAGACACTTCCCAACAAAGGAGAACACTAAATACCTTGAGCAATTTTTAGCTGGGCCATCGTCAGCTTGATCTCAGCTGCATTGGCAGGGTGCTGATCTGCAAAGTCCTGAGAGTCAGAAGAAACAACAATTCAACTTGTGTGTGGGCAGCAGGCTGCCTTGGTGAACTGTATGTCGTGCTCAGTCACAGGAAGCTGGCAACAGCCAGAGGAAGCTTTCCAGCACAGACAGGCTTCAGCACACAGCAGAGAAGGACCCCCAAGTGTGGCCTTTCAGATTTCTGTCCCAGGCCACTCACCCCCTCCAAAGAAGGGTGTCACAGACTGCTTGTAAGCAGAGCAGCAAAGCCTACTGAATACCCTAGAAGCCTACTACAGTTTCCTAAGCATAAAAATCAGGTGTAAGGGAACACCTTCAAAATCAGAATTGGTCAATTTGGAGTGAAGCCTTTCCAGCAGCATTAAACCAAACCAAAGTAAGGAGTAAGATACCCCAGGAAACTTAAACCAAACCTAACAAACTAAGGAAAAACAGCACAGGAGAATACAAAGCACACATTTAAATGGCACTTGGCCAAGTTAACCTACCTGCAGAAGCCCTACAGCCTTTGCATGCTGCTTCTCACGACACAGCTGGGCTGCCTGGATAAGCACAGGGAGCAGATGCTCAGGGCTCTGGGACTGCAGGCTTGCTGACAGCTTGCGGCACTGATCTGCCTGGAGTGGAAAGAGAGAACACACTCTTCTCAACCTTACAACAGTACCTAAGATGAGACACTAGTGCTGATTCCCCTGAAATGAGTACACAGAACCAACTAAGTGCCTCTTGGTGGCACTTCAGATACATATAAGAACCCCCACATCCCTTTTGTCTTCTAGTTATCTCCCTAGAGCAATACCCAAGTCACTGAACAGACAGTTGTGCTTTTAGGGATGATTTTATTTTTCTGCTCACTTATGTGCCTGAACTAAGAGGTTCTATCTTCTGACATAGAACAGCTGCATCGCCAGTTTTGCCCAGTCAAACTTCTGTGGATTTAATCTGTAGCTACTTACTGCACGTCAGTTTCCCCTACCTGGTTAGTGTACATTGCAAGTAAAGCTTTGTTGAATTCAATCGCCTGGAGCTGCTTCTTGGAGAGTTTATGCTCAACCCCTTCTGCATTGGTCAGCTTCACCTTTTTCTTTGAGTCAAAGACATTTTGGTCCTGGGGAAATTGCACATCATGAGAAGATTTCACTACATTACTTGAAGGAATTCCTGGAATTTCTGGGTATGCAATTTAACTACTGTTTAAGAAAACATCTTTACTGATTATCTCACTTCTCTCCACAGAAAACTGAGTAACCACAATAAAAGCAGCAAAGTAATTCTATACCTTGTTAATTGTGATGATATTATTTGCAATGACAGCAAGGAGTCCTACATCTGTTGGTCTGCAGGTAAGAAAAGCAGAAAAGGATACTGTTACTAAACAGCAGTCTCTCACAGATGGAAAACTGAGCATTTGTTTAAAAAAAAACCCCTTACTTCAACTTGATTATTTGATTGTAGAGCTGTAGAGCATCCTCTGTACGCCCCTGCAGTTGCATGATATAAGCCATCTGACCATGAATAATAGCCAGTTCAGCCTCAATGTCTTCCTCTGTCACATCCTGAAGGAAAATCAAAGCAAGAAGTAAAAAGCTGCTATCTCACCTCTGTTCTGGCTTCAGCATTTTGCTGCAAATGTCTGGCAGCATTCCTAGGCAGTATCAGTGGCAAGGTACCCCAGCTAGCACAGGTGAAGGCTGTAGCCACAGCAGCACAAACAGAAGCACATCTGAGTTAAAGTGGGAGAAAAGAAAGCATCACCTACTCCAGCTAGAATCTGAATATTACCCTAACTTGTACAATCAATCTGCCCCTCTGCAGTGATTGGTGACAAACTCCCTGTTTGTCACCACTCACTCAGCATGTTCATCCCTAGCAGGGGTAGGTCACTGGGAGGTTTCAGACAACCTGCACCCTTCAACCTGCACCAGAACAGGAAACTATGCCAGGAGCACAGCAGCAAACAGCTTGCAGTGTCAGCTGCCCTCCTGCAACAGCCGTGATGGTTGCCCCAGCCTCACAAGCTGGGAGCAGCAGAGCAGCCTTGGCTCTCCTCTGGCTCTCTGCACTTTGTAACTGCACCCTTGCTGCCACTGCTGCAAAGCAAACACTCTCCAGAACAAGACTGGGAACTTACAGAGTCTTCCGACAGCGACTGGCGGCACAGCTCTGCAAGGAAGAACAAATTGAAAATCACAATTAAGAAGGATTAAGGGGGGGGAAAAAAACAGGCAAGGAGCATGGGGGAACATAGAAGTTTTTCATGTATCCCTGAAACTTCCGCAGCACTACGAGGGTGCAGCAGACTATCAGTCTGATGATGGATGGGACTAAGCACGAGAGAGCAGACTACATGATGCAGAACAAATATCAAAGGCACAGAAGATACTGTTCCTCCCAGACACTCGTTTTCTCTCCTGAGCAAACTTCCTTAGACCTAGCTCCTGATCTTTCCCATAGGGATCTCTCAGCTGCAACTGCTCACCATTCTTGTGAGTTAAGCGCTGCAAACTTAACTTATATTATTCAGCTTACAATACCCTTTCAATATTCAATATTCAGCTTACAACACCCTTTATGGGGCAGCAATTCTGTTAGTTTTCAGTACCCATACTAGTCACTTCTTAACTTTGTCATGCTTCACCAGAACATCACTTGTTTGCTCTCCAGAGGACTACTATCAAAGGACATAGGCTCAAATTACACATGCTTATCAGTTGTATGGGACAGTTGTTATTCTTCATCAAAACTAGGACAGAACTGACCTATTTATCTGCAAGAGCAATTAGATCAGACAGAAACTAGTCCTTCCTAGTTCTCTCCTCAGATTTTTTTTAAACACACAAAATCCCCCTTTCACCCACAGGAAAAAAAATCCTCTTTGCTAAAAATCTCATTTACTGGCTTATACTAATTCATACCATGAAGTATTTTGAACTCTTATAGCATGTATTTAACTACATACTTATACTAACAAAATCAGGAGTTAGAATAGATGAGACATCTCATGCTTATGAGATTACACTCACACTTCCTGCTCAAAAATACGCACAAAGTTATAGAATACATATTGGGGCTGTAGGAGAGCCAGGAGATGGTATATGCTGCAAAAAAGAAAAGAGTTGCAGAGGAACACATCTACAAAAACACCAGCATCACAACAAATCCTGCTGCTGGTCAGTTTTTAAATTCTCAAAACCTCTTTTTCTCTGACTTGTGTCTACAGAGAGCAAATAACTACTTCTACCACACAAATCCTCTCTCTCACCTCACCAGGCTTTTACCTTCTGCTTTTTGTAGTTTTTTCACTGCTTCGTTCAGTTTTCCTTGCCCAATCAATGCACATGCACTGTTATAACACAGCTCGTAGGTAGCTTCTCGAAGGCCTAAATCCTCCTAGCATGAAAAACAAATATAACATTGCATAAACACCAACTGATCTGTACAGATTTGAGAGGCAACAGACACAAACCAGAGTCTTCCTGTGCATTCAAACTAATCCTTGAAAAATAAACTTAAGAAGCAAATTTAACAGGGCACACACCTGGCAAGTAAACTGTAGCACGAAGGATCTTCCCTCACACTGCACTGTCGGAGGCAACAGACAAGGCAGTGAGGAAACTCCAGCCTGAACCTGGGGACTACTTAGGCAGGTGCAAAAGGGCAAGTAAGAACTGCTGTTCTAGAGGATTAGAAAGTGTATCCACAGCACTGAAGAGAAAGCTGAGCATGCTGTGCACACCTTAAAGGACAAGGATTTCTAAACAACTGTGAACATTACAACTGCAATGTCCATTAACAAAAATATCTCCAAGCATGGCTGGGTGATCAGAGCAACTAGCTTTAACCCTGGGCAAGAGGGTAATGAGAGAGAAAAGTGCTAGTCCCCACAGGTGCTCTGCTACTGCAGGTTCAGAAAGATCTACTTCCTGCTCTGCTGTGACCCCTAGCAGTACAAGCTCTCTAGAGATCAAAGGTGAAGCACAATTCATGAACGATAACAGCATTTATTCTTCCACACAGGGAAAACCACTACGTGATCTTCAACACGCTCAGAAATCTTTACAAGACAGGAACACACTTCTGTCCTGTTGGGTATCTACGATTCCAATACAGTCTGTATCCTTTGTTCCTTGGCTCTCACTCTTACACCCATAGACACACATACTCACTTACTGGCACCACCTTCTCCCACGTGCTTTGTGCTGCCACAACAGCAGAGAGGTTGGTTTTTCTCTCCTCCTCATACTCATCCTGGGAGTTGCGGATGAGATCCCTGTAGGCAGCCAGACAATCGTCGTAGCGCTCCAGTCTGTACAGCTGAGAAAGGAAAGGGATTAGCCCTTGGAACAGCATCTTTCTTGGAACAGCTTCCTTCCTCCCTCCCCATGGACTGGGGACAGCCCCATATGTTTTAAGCTGAACATAACTAACGTTTGCATCTACCTTTAAGGGCAAGCTATATAGCCTACACTCGCAAGGACTCAAGCAATGACACCAGATACCTGCACAAAAATGACACAGCTCTTACTCCTAAAACAGCTTCTTTAAAAGCAGTAGTTTACTCAGTTTTGTCCTCAAACAGCCTTCTTCCAAATTAGATCGCCTCTCTAAGAAAGAAATTAAATGAATGGTCTTTCATGCAGCTGAGAGAAGATGGCTAATTCTTCACAAAACTGTTCTGATCAACCAGGAAAAAATAAGAGGAAAAAGCGTAACTTCTTTTCTGCATCACTTTTAACACCTGAAACGTCAGGTCCCACAAACCATTCCTGAACAGGTATCTAAAGCAAACAGATGGCTGAACCACAAACAAATCCCATCAGATTTCTTCCTTCAGTGGGTGGCTAATACCAGGCCAGACCCAGGAAGGGAGCAGAAGTCACAAATGTAGTGCTTTGGTTCTGTGCGAATAAGATGATGACTGCCACCAGACACAGGCAACTGAAGCTCCACAGAAGTTTGAGCAGTTGGAAGCATACCTGTCCTTACCTTCACGCCAGAGAAGACAATTCTGTCCCCATGCTTGCCCCCCATTAGAGGAGGGACAAGGCAGCCAGCATATGAAACTCCCACCAGGAAGAAAAGCTTGTAATTACCACTTGTCCGTAAAGCTCCTTCAGTTTGTCTGTCTGCTGACTGGCACTCTGAATGGTCTTGAGAGCACTTTCAATACGGTTCAACCTGTATTCACAGTAGGCCTTCTCAAAGGCAATAACGTCACTGCAAGGACAAGACAAAGGCTGACAGCGTGCACTAGAGTTTCCATTCAGCAGCATTCACTCAATTAAAACCAGCCCTAATTAGCCACAGACTGCTACATAACCAAACCCAAACACACGATCTCAGATTACTGAATTATGCATCTGTTGAGCACTGGAAGTATCCTCCATCTACTTGCTGTTCAACAGAGAAAGCATATGAAAACTTCATCCAATAAAAAACAAAGAGGTTCCTTTTTAATGGCATTTCCACACACACTGTATTCCAAATCCTCTCTGCTCCAGGCCGCCTACTAATTATGCTAATCAAATGCTTATAAGGTAAAACAATAGCAAACTTCATTCCGTGGCATTTTCTTAAGGAGAGGGCATTACATTGCAACGGAATATTGTTACAGCAAACTTCAAAAGACAATTGACTCACGGAGAAAGAGAGAGAGGAAAAGGTATAAAACACAGTCCCACTTACAGGCTGATACCAAGACAAAGGTAAGATTAACCTATTTTGAAATATCATTGCAGCAGAACTGCAGCAAAAGGGTTTTGCTTTCGCCCACAAAACACTGGCTCAAAGCAAGCTCACGCCAGCAGGGAAGCATTCTCAAATAAGCAGGGCCTTGAATGCTATGTTCCACCTACCCCCCCCGAGTTACCACTTAAGCCAAAGGAAAATTAATCAGCAATTCCTCTAGTTCATGCCTGGGGCCATTATTGGCAACTTTACTTCGCCTATTTAAAATTATCTCAATTCAACTGCGTATTAAAGGAGTTTGAAAATTAATGGCATTTAGATTTAAAGCAAAGCAGCCTCAGTTCAGGGTAGAAAAGCTTCAAGACAGACCAAGAACCACCACTTTCCCTGCTCTGCAGGATATAGAAGCAGACACACAGCAGAATGAGCTGGAAGAAGTCATAGGAAAAACTCCAATACCAACTGAATAAAAAAAAATTATTCCTCCTCCTTACCATGTAATAAAATAATAAGCTTTAAAAACTTGAATTAAACCCCTTTTGTCCCAGGAAAGAAGGAATTGCTGAACAGGGTAATGATGTGTTATTCAGATGCATACAAAAGCAAAGGAATGTTTCATCACACTCATAACTTCAACACACCTTTCCGGGAAGTTCCTTAACAAGAACAGTATCTGAAATACAAACATTTTGCTGCCAGCCAGTTCTAGCACTTTTCATCCTTGTCACTGCCCAAAGAGCATTCTTATGAGAAACAAAATCAGGATCTTAAGGACACAAACGGGAAGCTTGGCTTGTTCCCAAGCACAATTTGTCTGCAAGGTCTTGGTTTCGAGAGGATACACGAAGGGCTTGCACGGCCCCGAAAGCTGAGGCAGGTCCTTCAGGCTGGCAAAGCAAAGGACGCCAGGGAGCTGCAGGGTGAGACAGCAAAGCCAACAGCTCACTGCCACCAGCAAAGGCTTCTCCCTTCCCTCCCAGAGAGACCTTCCCCTTCCCTTGGGCCAGCCACGTCTGCAAGCAGAATCAGCGCGTGAAGGTGGCTGAAAACTCAGTTAGGGACAATCCCTTCGACATTAACAGGAGGATGTCAGACTGCCTCAAGCTCACCCAGGCCCTGCCTCACTCCTTCCCATAAATAAGTGTGTCACTGAGAAGACCAACCCCAAATGTCTCCGAGCGTATCCTGGTCTTCATTTTGCTGCCTTATCAGTCCCCTGCACTGAAGCTGCAGCAGCTTCTCAAGGACTCAGGAGTTTCATATTTTGTAGAGCACAGCAAGACCCAACTCACCTGGTTAACACTTTAGTGTGGGTATTGATTACACCAAGGGCTTCCTTGAAGTTCCCATTCTGGATAAGACACACTACTTTACACTGGAGCGCTGTCACGTCGTCCTTGTTGATCTGCAGTACTGGAGGAGGAACCGGTTTCAACACAGTGATCCAAACCAAACAGACTTTTTAAGAGACTCCTATCATCAGAGCTGCAAAAACCCACCCTAGAGAGCGGCCACATCACCCTAAAGCATCCTGGCACGGCCTGCCTTGGCTCAGGCGTGAAACAAACCCCAGCAGGATAAGGGAATCCAGCAGGAATGCTGAGTTTACCAGAAGCACACACTGTGCTAACGTGCCTGGAAAAGAGCTGCGCCAAGGGGGCTCGGCACAGCCGGGCAAACCTTTCCTGGCCACTTCACTCCCAGGCAGAGCACGGTGCCAAGGCCCCAGTGCCACGGGAAGGATACTCGGGAAGGAAAACAGCTGGTACGGAATACCGGCCTGGCTCTTGTCAGGGAATCACTTTAAACGCTAAAGGTTTCTGACAGTGAGGGAGAACTAGGGGAGAGGCATGGGGTTTGCTATGTGATTTTTTTTTTCACGGATGCCAGCTTTTCCAGGACAGGAGATAAGTCCCTACTGCCTACCGGCAGCAAAGACAGAACTTTTAACCACAGCGTGCCTCACACACTGCAATCCCGTTTCGGCTGCCAAGCCACCCAAACAACACATCTCCAGGAGAATCCTCCGCTTCCAGCAAGGAATTGCTCCCAAGCCAGTTAGTCCATATGCACACCACCACTCCTGCAGCTCCCAGGGGAAAAGCCCTCCTTCATCCCACGATCAAAACAGAAGGAAAACCCAAACTCCAGAGAAGGAATAACTCCGAAGGCTTGACGCACAGCGAGGGAGACGCCGTGCAGCACAAGCGCCCGACGCTGGCGGTACAGCAGCGGAGCCTGGGCCCCGGCTGCCGCTCTCCCGTACCGCAGCCGGCTCCCCGAGCCCTTGCCCGCAGCCCCGCTCCCGGCACGGAACCGACGGACGGACACCACCCGCTCCCCCCCACAAGGCCGACGCGCCCGGGCAGAGAGCACAGAGCCGCGGGGCGGGGGCCGGCACTGCCGCCGCACTCACTCTTATTGACGGACTTGAGAGCGCGGGCGAAGTCGCCGTTCTGGCCGCAGCGGTTCACCTCGCTCCACAGCCCCGCCGCCGCCGCCGCCGCCCCCGCGGCTGCCGCCATCTTGGCACCGGGACCAGACACACGTCGCGGGGGCGGCGCCGCGCCGGAAGCGGAAGTGCCGAGCGGGGCCCCGCCCCCGGCTGGCGCACGTG
>VWZN01016282.1:795714-816000 GCA_013396955.1 Regulus satrapa | reverse complement strand
TTTGGGGTCGGGCTCCCGCTAAACGGGCTCGTGTGGCAGCGGCGGTCCGCCCTGCGGTCAGCCGCGGCTGTATGCCTGCGAGGAGTGGCCCAGAGCCGCCCGGGAAGGACGCGGGAGCGCTGCCGCCCTCGCCTGCGTGCGGCCGGTGCTGCCGGGAGCTTGGCTGTGCGCAAGGGTGCAGCTCGCCGCTCCGCATGGCCGCCCGCTCCCGAGAGCGGGCCCCGGCAGCCCGCACGAGCAGCAGGAGGAGGTTTTCCCCAGGAAGGGTGGCCGGATATTGGAATGGGCTGCCCAGGAGGGCGGTGGAGTCACCGTCCCCCGAGGTGTTGAGGGAGAAACCGGCGCTCGGTGCCGTGGTCCGGCTGGCGTGGTAGGGTTCTTTATGTCGGGGTCGGGCTCGGGGATGATGGCAGAGGTGTTTCCCGGCCCGATGGATGCTGCCATTCTTTGTGCTGCCCGTCGCAGGGAAGGTTCTGCTGCGGGACGTCGAGGCGCTCACTCTCCGCAGAGGGCAGTACACCACATCCCGGCGGACGCCTGCGCTGCCCCAGCTGCAGTGCACCGGCGGCTCTGCGGGCTGCTCCCGCATCCCCGAGGTTGTTCAGTGCTACAACAAAGGGTGGGATGGCTATGATGTACAGGTAACTCTTTAAAACTTCCTTAACTCTTGATGGGATCACTTTCCGCCAGGTTGGTGGGTTCCGAAGGAGCAAAGAGTAGTGAGCTAGGTTGTCAGTTCAGGTGCTTTTTTTTGTTAGACTAGCTCTTGCAGCTGAGACTTAACCTAAATGCTTTTAGATTTGGTGGAGCTAAGGTAAAAGCACAGCATAGCAAACCTTTGTTGGTTTTAAATAAAATGTTGTTTGAGTTTATAAAGTCAAACTCATGCAAACCCCACAGGATGCTTTTGAATTATTATTGCTGTGTGAATTTCCATTTTTTATTAGCGTGGATAGGGTTTCTTAATATTTGCTTCACTTCAGTTCTACCTTTTAAAAACTAAATTTCAGACTTGCCTTACTTTCACTTGCACCTTAGTACGTGAGTGCTAGTCAGTGAATAGTCTTGGCTTCCATCTGTTACTGAGGCATCTGTCAATAGATAACCAGGAATCAAGGTGAAAGTAATTCCTAAAACTGATACAGTGTTGTGAAAGAACAGTCAGATATTAATTGGCAGTTGGTATACTGCCGTACTGAATTACTAATTTAGAAACACCTACTTTCTTATTTCCTCTCTGAAATGCGTGGCACGTGCCATTAGAGGTCCCTATGTTTGGGTACCTCAGTGGAATGTGAGCCTGAGGATCCACCTATGTTCAACCAGAGACTCCCCAGTGTAATTGTTAAGTGTCGCATGTCGATGCCTAATGATGCCTGTCCCAGTTTCTTTTGATTTCTGCACTGACACGAATGGACACAATGGTGCACTGGATTTCAGGCTCATGTGTTACATTTCTGTAGCTGACATCGAGTTTGCACAGGACAGGCCTTTATTAAGTAGCTGTTGCACAGGGTAGAGCACATTTTTAGAAGTATTGCTGTATTTCACGAAGGGATATTTGAAAAACATGTTCAGTGAAGAAAAACAAAATCCTCCAGAGTTGTAATTCGTCAGTGTTCTGAAAGATGAGATCTTTAGGTTTTAGGATTCAAAATTCATTTGAACATCAAATTCCTACCCCTTTTCAAAATAGGAGCACATGGAAGTGTCTTACCTATGGCCTGTAGATTATTTGTTAGTAATTACAGCTTTATTTCAGGGTGCATGTGAGGAAGCAGTCTGGGTGTTTCCATCTTTGGGACAGTATGTTTTACTTTGTATCGTGTTTATTTTTTCAGTGGCAGTGCAAAGCAGACTTGGCAAATTCCTACCGTTTTGGACAAGTGGAAGTGAGCTGTGAAGGCTACGATTACCCGGACGATCCTTACATTCTGAAAGGCTCCTGTAGTTTGCTGTTCAGGCTAGAGCTGACTGAGGAAGGTGAAAGGAAAGTGAAGAACTCTGGAAGCTTTGGCTCTAACTATTACCAGTCAAGGAAAGATTATTCTGATTCTGGTTCTGGAGCAATTATTGTAATTGTTCTTCTCGTTCTTGCTTTTGGAGTGTACAAGTTCTTCCTCAGCAACCAGCAGTCTCAGCAGAGTTCTGGGGACAGTGATGGTTTCTCTCAGCCCTTCTGGCAGAGTCAGCAGGCACCTCCTCCTCCTGGTTTTAAGTCCACCTTCACAGGTAGGGCTCTGAGCCATTCACAGTATTCAAAAGAGCAAGCAGGATTGTCCTGTTTTATCTGGGGTAAGGGGAGGTGGGATGGAGTTAAAACCACAGCATTTGCAGGCGACTGCCACATTGGCTGCAGAGCATACAGCCAGCTTTGTGTTCTGCTCTTTGTTCAAAAGAGGAAATAAGGGCTTGGTTTTCCACAGGCTTTCAGGGCGGGCTGCTCTTTGAACCTTTGAAAAGCCACCTCTCCATGCTCAGCAAGCATTCTTTTCATCACCTGTGAAATAGCAGGATTGTGACAGGGAGAATAATTGTCATAGGTAATCTGGAATAGAGAATGTTCTTACACAGCCAGAAACAAACCCATGCCAAAGGAGCACTCTGAGACTTTACAGAACGGCCTTTCAGCCCTGATTTCATTCACGAGCAGTTGATGGAGTTGAGTATCATGTACCAGTCCTCTGCTTAACAGGGCTTCAGTGTAGTGCCAGCAGCTGAAAGATTTGGTTCCCAGAGCAGAGAACAGTGTCTGTGAACTGTCATTACAGGGTATAGCGTCTGAGTCTCATGTGAGGCCTTTCATCTGAAGTTGAAGATTACAAAAGCTGTGACAAGGCTGCTGCTGGGAAAAGAGGCATTTTTTCTTTTCCCAGAAAGCCAGTGACTTCTGTTGCATAATAAATGGTCTTCCTTAGGCCGTCATAGTGTCTCAGGGAAGTAAACATTACTCATCTGGCGTCTGACTAACTCATTTAACCCTGCAAACGTGCAAGCTGCTCACAGCACTGAAACTGGAACTTAAATGACATTCTCACAAGTTACATAATTACTTTTTTTTTTTTCAGTATAGAAGGGGTTTTGGCAAGAAAATACCTAACAAGGATTAGGTTTACTTAGTTGGAAGTTTATATTTTAATAATGCTTTTTAATGCTTTCTCTGAGTTTTGTTCAAACAGCTTGGCCAACAGAGGGTGCAGTGTAATTCTTTTGGATAGCCTTGTGCAGGGCGTGCACAGCAGAAACTTTCAGCTGTACCTGCACCAGAAAATTAAAGGGAATCTGCTTCTGTTGGCTTTGCAAATTGGTTTGCGTGTGGTCATGTCAGACTGTCTGTCTGTGCTGTGTGGGCAGCAGTGGCCATGTGTGGTGTGGGCATGACCCTGGTTGTACTGTGGTGGTCAGCAAGAGCCCTGGCCATGACACACAGCTCTGTCACACTGGGCACAGGTGGAACAATGAAGGGTTATTTTCATTTTTTTCTTTTCAGTTCCTTATCAGTTGCCCCAATGCATTTTTCTTTGCAGCAGTCTTGAATCTAACAAGGGCAGGGCCTTGAGAATGTTTTCTTGAGGATTGCTGAAAACTCAAAATACACATTGGGAGCCATATAATGCTTAACTTGTGATGTTTTTAATAAGGCATGTCAATGATTTGTCTTTAGATTTCAGGCAGAGTAAGAAGGAAAACTGAAATGTGGAGCCAGATTAAAAATACTAAGTGTTAGGCTACTTCACACATTCAGTGTCTGCCCTACACTGTGGGAGCAAGCAAAATCTCTTGAGTGTGGATGTCCACGTGTTCCAGGAATGTATTTGTCTTTGGAAACCTGGACAGAAACGAACAGCAATGTTGTTCACATATTGCTGTTAATATTTAATTTGCCTCATTTTAAATCCCCTTAACATGCAGAATGTGCCCTGTGAAACTTGTTTAGCTAGACTATCTTAATTAAATTCTGCTTTCTCTCTGTTAGCTGTTTGACATGATTCTTAATGTTTACTCTAGATATTTCATTTTCTGAGTCAGTGTTCAGTCACGGTGCTTTTGAACAAATGAGTTGGTTCATCTCTGATTAACATTGTTTTAGCAGCAAATTAAGTAATTTTTGTTGTTGTTCCAAATCATCGTAATTTAATGGTATATCATCCCAATGAGAGTTTCTCCCCACACATTCAAAATGAAATTCAACATCAATTCCAGTCTAGACTGAAACTGATTATTTCATTATTGTTTTATTTTCTGTGACTTCAAACAATCCATATCAGTTTGAAGACAATCCAGATCCTCTAATTTTTACCTATGTCACCTCTGGCCCACTTGTTCAGGTGGGCATTTTTCAGGGAGACCCTAATGTTATCTTCAGTCCTTTTTTGTACTTCCTTATATGTTAAGCCTGTGGTTGAGCTTATTCTTGCATCCGTGACTTTTGCTAGACCAGAAAATTATTCTGCTTTGGGTTTGTATTTTTCTCTTTCTTAATTGAAGACATCCATTCTAACTCAGAGCCTCATGTTATGAAGGTCACATGTCAAAAAATTTGTGAGTCTCTTTCCCCCACAGCCTACTTCACATGCTTGCAGTTTCATGAAGGTATTTGCCAAGCTTGGTGACTCACGCATAATGAAAATTTTGCAATGTGATTGCAGTTAGCTTGGCTTTTGATAACAAGTGCCAGACTAGGATTACCAGGAACAATACCAGTAATGTTAGTGTTACACTGAGCCACTGTGACTCCGGCTGTGCAGCTGTGCTCAGTGAGATTAGGAGCTCTGTGTCTTTGTGGTTTGCTCACTGTGCAGTGCTACCTACTTGATTTGTGTTCCTGCATCTGCTTCTGGCCTTCTCGGTGACCTTCAGCAGATTATTCATTCTTTGTTTCCTTTTCTATTTTTAATCTAACTTGTCTGTTTATAGATCGGCAGGCAGGGACTTTTTCCATGTTTTGCAAACGTCAGGGTTATGAGATGAAGTGGAAGCAGATTTTTAACATAAAACTTTTTATAGAAGTGTTTGTTTATGTGGGGTTTCCTGCTTTCTGAAATGTGAGGCCTTTCAACTTAAGCTTGTTCAAAAATCTTATGAAATCAGGAGCAGTTTGTTGTCTCATTTTCTGTTATCTTTAAGAAGAGAGAATTTTGTTGTAACAGCTGGCCTGAGGATTAGTCTGTTACTAACTTATGCTTCCTATTTTCATTTTGTTTAAGATGACAACGGCTTTGGAACTCATTCCCATCATGGAACCAGTTCAGGACCAGGATTTTGGACTGGATTAGGAGCAGGAGGCTTGCTAGGTTACTTGGCAGGCAGTCACAGGTAAAATATGCATTCTATCAGATTTTAAGCATTTAAGCTTTCAGGGGCTATGCCATATACTATATTGACATTGTTCCTAAGATTTCAGGCCTGTGTAATTCAAGTTATAAAATCCTACCACTAGAAGAATTTTGAGAAGCTGTTTATAGCTGCAGGACCAGAGACATTTCAAACATTTTTCTCAGGCAGAATCGGAAAGACTGAGGTACATCATTCTGCTTCATCTGACCTGGCATGATGGCCTGCAAATTTAAGTTGACAATTTGTCTGCAGAATGCCTTAAAACACACATGGTCATATTAAGCATATATAGCCATCTGTACACGGATCTCTTATATCAGTGTCATCTTTTCTAAAAAAAGTCTGGATGGCCATATTTGGTATAGGCTTTTAGACATTTAGAATGTATCATTTTTAGATTAACAGTTTAAACAGAGCAGTTGCTGCCATTTTAGGCTTCACTGGAGAAAATATGAGATTTCTGCAGGGAATCTTCAGAGCCTAAGCAGTTTTCTCTATTTATCAAATAACCTGCCCATGTATCAAGTCTATTCTTGTAGAAATGTAACAGATTAGAGAATGAGATACATAGACAGGAGCGTGCTAAGCATCTGCATTGTAAAGCTGTGGGCTCTTTTTAATCACAGAAGCCTTAGATTCATTTTGCTGAAAATTTTTCTAAGGTATAATGTGTTGAAGTTTTTATTGAGCTGGTATTTCTCAATAAATTTCTCTTAAATACTTGATTCTTGTATTGAGGCATTATATTTATGTAGTATCTACATACAGATTAGTTCCCTGATTTCTATACACACCCCCATTTCAGTACCCAAAAATTATTGTTCAGAATTAGAGAGCTAACTGATTAAGTCCAAATACATAAAAAAGGGCTAAACATTCCTAACTTGGGCTTCTTTCTGTTTAAAACAGTCTTTGGTCCACTATTATTTAATTTGGTTTCTCAGGCTTTTGAAATTATGTGCCTCAAAATGCTGGTGTCAGGAAGTGTGAGAGAGCTGTTTGTAAATTTCAACAGCAGGAAATTCCATATCCATGGGAGCAAGTAATTTTAAGTGAGTGAGTCAAAGACCACAATATGTTAGTGTTACTGATACGACATTTTCAACATAGTTAACAGAAGGATGTTTTCCTCTTGCCAAACATGGCTGGGATATAGGTGATGCCAAAATGCATTTAAACTTCAGATTTCAAAACTTCTTCCTTGTCTGATAGATTCTAAGGTCAAAACTTCAGAGAGAAAAATTTCCTCATTTATAATTCCTTCCTTTCAGAATTCCTTATTCTGAAAAATAAAGCTTAATTTTCTTTTGAAAGTATGCAGATTATGATATCACCGCACTGGATGTCCCTGCTCTCCATGTGTTAAATACATTCAATAGGAATACTTCCTGTACTTTGAATAATGCTTTGAAATAACTGCTTACAGTTTTCCCTTGGAGGTGCAGTTCTCTTGTTTGGAATGGTATCTTCCTTAGTTTTTCCAAAGGCCACTAATGAAGCCTTCCTTCTCCTGTGTTTCACGCCAGAGCGCAGCCGCGTTCGCCGTATCACAGCATGTGGACAGATCCCACAGCTGCACCTCCCATGCATGGGCACTCAAGGAACTCCACAGAGGACAGCAGTTCAGGAACAAGAACTGCTTCTGGTAAGGCAAAACACCTTTTAATTTCTTGAAGCTCAGCAGACTTTGACCTTTCAGAAACATGCAGATGTTAGTCGTGGTTCAGCCGGCATCCTTGTTTTATTTTACCAGTTGGTGCAGATGGCATGTAACAATGTCCCTTCCTTCCATTCCCTATGGAAGTAGGGCAGCACTGTGGGGCATGAAATTCCCCGTGGTGGGCATGGCACCATCAGCATCGGGCATGTCTTCACTGGCAAGGTGCATTAGTTTAGGGCTTTCCCTTCTGATGCGCACTACGCATACCCTTCTCTAGCAAACGTGCACAGACAAGTTCTGTGTAGAATGCAGGTTGTCTAATCTGCAAGAACAGAATAGTTTCCAGGCCAGTCAGCCCACAGTTGCTTGCTGTTCTGCTTCATGTGAATATGTTTACCTCATCTCCCTTGCCACCTTTAGCCTTTTTAGAGCTAGAGAGTTCAATGGAAAGGCTACGCTGGAGTTGACTTTTCTTATTTTTTTTTATTTTGCAGGCTTTGGGGGCACAAAACGAAGATGAAATCCTTGACATTATTACATCAGAGTGATTGAACTAAACCTATTGTGTGCTTGTACTTCTTTTAGTAGTAGTATACTTCAGAAACAGATATGAGGTATGAAGGGCTAGGCAAAGAATTCTTCACTTTCTCTGTGGACTCTCACTGCTATTTAAGGTATCACAGGTTCTGGAACATCCACTATTTCAAATCAGCAGCATCTCCTACAGAAAATCCCATCCCAATTAAGAAGGATGATGTTACAATTGCCATGTATCTATCTGTACTTGAGCCATTATAGCAATGATAGTCTTACGAGATTTTCAAACCATGTATTTTGCTACTCGTGTTCTGGGTTTAATTTGATTTGATCCCAAATTTCTGATAATTTTTTTCCTCTTTCCTGGTAGTCCAGCATCTGCCTGATACATATGGAGTGCTGTTATTTGAAGCTACTTTTGTTTGCCTTTGCAGAATTCATGTGAACTTTACTGTAAGTGAAGTCAGCTACTCAGATAAGCGTTGGGGTTCTTTCTCAGTGGACAAGAGCAAAACTGTGTATAAAGAGACTAACATTAGTATGTTTGTGTCCGTGCTATGTGACTGTTGGAGCAAAAATGTGCAGATTCATGTATATTTATATTATAGAGTTTATCCAAGATGACTGTGCAAACCTGGGGGCCTTTGTCTGTAAGTTACTGAGGGGTAAATAAATAAATAACCTGGAAATGTGAACCTTTTTCTAGAAGACTGAGGTAGTTCAAATTCAGGTGATTGCCAACATTTTGCCTGCATTGAGGTCACAGATTTTCCTTTTTTATTGGTGGGTGTTGGCAATGCTGTGAAAACTTGTGATGTGAATGGTCTGTCCTGCTCGATCACCTGTCCAGGACACAGTGAACCAAAGGTGCTCATTGTAAAAGGGAAGGGGATGTTCTTAATTATAGGCAAGGATGGGACACAGCAAGCCTTGATACTAAGCAAAGAAAGGAAATTGAATATCTAATGGGATGTAAACTTCCCCAAATGTGCTTTTTAAAAACAAAGTCCTGTGGAAGAGTGGGAAGCAGAGAGGCCTTGCTTTGTTCTGTGATGATATTTTGGGGTCTCTGTGAAGTGTCATACAGTTCTTGGGTGACTTCTTCTCTCCTGGAAGAGGCATTGCTGCATAAAAAAAGAAGAGGAATTTCTCAGGATTGTGGGGAGAAGGGTAGGGTGAAAAATGGGCTGCTTGATCACCAGCTCTTCTCCAGAGCCCATCCTAACAGGGTGTAGAAGTGTTTGTGTGGGCACAGCTCATGTATGCTGGCAGCAGCCAGAGAAGTGTTGTCTTTTAGCCTTGTGGAAATACTGTGTGTGGGAATTGATATCAGCTATTACAGCTAAAGCAAAGCACTGCTCAGCTGATACAGGCTGCATCTCCACAAGGAGATTAAGTAGGTCTGGTGAGTGTAAGAAAGTGGTGACTCCAGCATAGCTCAGGGAAAACAACCATGTCCATTCACGAGTACAGAAGGAATTAGCTCATATGGTAATACCCAAGTTCAGTGTATGGCTTAAGCAACAAAAAGAGAGAAAACAAAAAACAAAACAAAAGCAAAAACAAACAAAAAAAGAAAGAAAATTAAAAAAAATGCAAGCAAACCAAACCAGCAAATCCCAGAAATCTTTATGAAGTCAACAGCCAGAAAAAGTGCTTCATGATGAAGTCCTTGTACTAAAGTGTTTTTTTGGAAGTATTAAGTGAAATTGATAACTTGAGAGTGAAATGTGGTTTGCTTCTCAGAGCTACCTGAGGGTTGGGGGAAAGTAACTGCATTAATAGCCTGCACTATGAACCTAAAAAGGGAAATGGCAAAGACCTTACTGATGGCCTCCTAGAAAGCTCTACCTTTTATGAGAAGAAGTCCATGATAAATATCTTTATGACAAAGTGTAACAAAAGAATATATTTTAAATATGGAGTTCTTACTTATTTCTAAATGTATTCTGGTTAAGTTTGTCACAGTCAATATTTGCTTTGCCAACTAATTGCATAACAATGAAACTAGGTTTTTTTTAACAAGGTAATCTGAAGCCAAAGTTTGCTCTTAAATTACAGTATGCTGTGAAAAGTTTTAGACAATGTTTTCATTTGTATTTATGTATTTATAGTTTCTGCATGAAATGTGATTTGATAAATAAATCTACCATAGATTCTGAATCTGTTTGGATATGTTTGCCATTCCTTCTGATAAAGGAACGAAACAAGTGAATAAGGAGTATTTTGTCTTTGAATCACTGTCTTGAGGCCTGCAGGGATGGCATTGTTTATTTTCTCAGAGTTCTCTGTCCCATCATCCACTTCCTGGGTAAATAATATTATCCTTTACCCCCAGATGCGGAGTGGGTAAGCTGTATGTTGTTTCAATAACATAAAACCGTACTGGGAATGGAGTTATTGTATTGATTAAGTTTTCAGTAACAAAATACTGAACCCTATAAGGAATTTAAGGCTTTCATATAAATCATGGTTTGGGATCTGAGTTTGCAGAAAATCCCTGTTATGTCAGCACGTTCCTGGTTTTACAAGGTGGTGAGCTGAACCTTTCAAAAGAATTTATGATCACTGCTGCTGTTCCTGGTTGTGGACGGAGCAGAACTCCACACAGGGATAGCCTAAACTGAGGCATTGGCTTCTTACATGGAGGATGTGTCCCTGCTGAACAGAGAAGGGGTCGACACAGTTCAAAGTCTTGGCAGTTGTAAACTGGGGTTAAATGGAGCCCTGCAAATTCTGCTATCAGTGTTTCCTTCATCAAATGTTGCCGATGCTCCTGAGTGAAAAGAACTTGTGGAAGGCAGCTTAGAGCTCATACATGTGAGACCTTGTTCCTTCCTGAACATCAGATCTGAAAGGTCCTAATCTCTCTTCTGCTTCTGGGCAGGGTTTTGGCAGCATCTTCACAGCAGCTTCACAGTTGCAAGGCATATGTAAATACTTAAACGTTGTCGTAGGTGGTTGTGATTTTATTTGGTACCTGGGACCGGAGCTGCTCCTACTCTGGCAAGGCTCACATCCTCACACAAAGCTTAAACTCATTACAAGAAACGAAACTCCTGGTTTTACAGCTGACTTCCCATGAAGCATGTGATGAAAGAAAAAAGAAAAAGATGGACGGAGATAAGCTTTCCTCTGTGCTGCTCTGTCTTGTGACTCAGCTGCCAGGTCAGATCTTGGCTAGTTCTGTGGACTCCCATGCTGTGCACCTTGCTCTTTTTTTACCTGGGTGCCATGTGTGTGTTTGACTTAGCACCAAGGCAAGATGGTAGGTGGTTTGTTTTAAAAATGAAATTCTTCCATGGTCATTACTTCACATCACTAAGCTCCAAAAGGGGAATTAAGCCAGGTGGTACA
Source organism: Regulus satrapa (assembly GCA_013396955.1). Classification (NCBI taxonomy): domain Eukaryota; kingdom Metazoa; phylum Chordata; class Aves; order Passeriformes; family Regulidae; genus Regulus; species Regulus satrapa. The sequence goes on along the minus strand of VWZN01016282.1, from coordinate 805,109 downwards.
ATTTCCAGCACTAGGAGTTGTTGCACAGAGAAATTACTGAAGTAAAGTAGCAAACAATATCTACCTGCTTACACAGCTGTGTAAAAACTGAAAATGCAGCACTTCCACATAAAACTCTTGTCCCTTTAGCACCAATTAAAAGTGCTTTATTCTTTCTTCCTTACTAAAACAAATGTATATTCTTAATATTTTCAGAGTCCATATCAACCCGTGATTGTGGTACAGAAATAGCCTGGCTGCCTGTGAACTAAGGTCCATGAGCAAACCCACAAAAATACTAAAATCTCACAGGAATGCAATTTGTACCGGCAGACAGTGCTGTTGTGTCCTGTTGTGTCTGTTGAAACAGAATGTCGGGTTCCTCCTCCTTCTGTACCTATTGGGGCAGCTCAGGGTTGAGTGCTGTGTGGGAGGGGCTCCTTATCACTCAGCATATTTTGCTGGAGCCTTCCTCCGCAGCCAGTTCTTTTGCCTTCCTAATATTGTGTGCAACTGCATTAGTCTTCACTTTCTGACGCCTCTTTTTGCATTGCAGCTGTGATTTGCCAATGATAATGAAATAGTCAGCAGACTCCCTTTATGTGGCCTGTATATCTTATGCCCTGCTGTCTTCCATCTTGTAGTTCCCTCTGTTCTGGCTGGGGGGTTGATGTTTCTTTAGCAAGGAGAGGATAAGCAGTTGTAAAACGTGCATTGAGCTGGAAATGGATGGAGTAGATAGTGATGAAGTCAAGGGAGCCTACTGTCAGTCTGTGACAGTGTGTGTGTGTGCCCATACCTTTGTGGGCAGTATGTCTGTAGAAACACATTTTTTTAGCTTTCTGTCAGAGAAGCATTTTTTGTCAAGGGTACAGTATGGCATCAGGGTATTGGAGCAGATTAGAGCTGGTGAACTGGCTGCAAGGAGAAGACTGGAAACATTCTCTCCATCCCAACTTAGGAATGACTGAGACTTGTAGCACCAGGAAGCTGGCCTAGGATGTGCTAGCTCAGCCACTCCACAGTCATGCTATTGCAGATCCTGCAGGTAGATGTATGTTTAAAGATACCAAGCAGAAGAAAGGTGACTTGGCCCTGCATTGTTTCTTTCCTTCCACAGCGTGGCTTAGAATGAACAGAGAAGGCCAAACATGGAAAGAGCAGCAGGCAACTATAATAAAGGGTAGCAAGCAGGCCAAAATGAAGCTTGCAGGTGAAGTCTGTGTCCTAGTATGTTCTGCTTGCTCACTCTTTTCACACAAGAGCAGGAAATAGTAGGCACTTCTAATAGCTGTTGTATCAGGAATATTTTACTGGGTTTTCCTGCATCCCCAAAGTTAAGTTCTGTGGACAATTAGCAGTAATATGGATTGACACCTTTTGCTCTGAGGGCCATCTGAGCCATTCCACAATTCAGGCTTCAAACTACCCAGTGTGAAATTTGGAGGAGAGAAATCACTGCCTGCTTAAAGACAAGAGTCTCTGAAGTACTGCATAGGGAATGTTTCCTCATTTACTGCATTTGCCTTGACTTCCCTGGCATCAAGACTTATGCAGTCAACTGTGCAACTTTATTTAGATGTCATTGTGCAGGTCCTCTGAGACTTGGCCTGGAGATCACAGCCCTGACATCACTGTTCCTGTAAGCCTTCTTCTCTATGCCTTCTGTGTCCTTGCAATCAGATACAGGGATGTCTTTATTGAGACAGCCCTGGAATTAGCAGCAGTCCAGAATACCTTTTGCTGCTGCTGCCCAATGGGAGTTATTTATCTCCCAGTCAGCTCCTGTGGTCATTTTCATGTCATTTGGCAGCCGTAAATATATCACATCTGCTTTAATGGTCAGACAACAATTACAGTTGGGGGAAAAAGAAAAGATAAAAAAAAAAGTGCAATGAAGGCAGATAAAATGTTGAGTGGAACAATTTTGCAGAGCTAACCTTAATTGTGGGATTACTTTATCAACATTCTTCTCCAGGAGTTGGATTAATAACTTTATTGATGTGGATTTGAATAATACCATCAGTGTCTTCTGCACTGCAAGAGTGGAAGACTTAGAACTGTAACAGGCTCGGTGTTCAGCTAAGTCAGACCTGTTCGGGGATCTTCGTAGTTTGATGCACAGCTTGCAAGGTACTGATAGCAGCAAAAAGTGAGGTTACATCAGAGTAGAAATTCATGTGGCTTCAGCATAGCAGAAACAAACTGATCTGTGCTGTTTCTGAAATGGAAGTTAAAAACAAGCTCCAATAAGTCTGGAGCAGCTCAGAAGGTTGTTCCTGCCTTTGCTTTGAGCTGAGATCCTGTTCGACAAAAGTTGTCATCTGCTGCTGACAACTACTGTCACCACTGAAGTCCTCTTTCCCTTAGGTAGGCAAACCCTCTGTCCTCATTCTGACTATTAGAAAATCAGCCAGAGCCCCTGGGTCATAGTGCAGTGTGATTTGAATTGGCAGGCTTGGGTGGTTAATTCTACGTTAACAGGTGGAAGGATTTATTTCCTTTTTAACAAGGAGCTGGGGATTAGGCTGTAACTAAATGAATGTGTATAGAGCTGAAACAGTGCAAACGTAAGTGATGAGAGGAAGACCATACTTGGCTTGAGTAATCCAGTTTTACCTCAGATACGAATACATTCTCTTTAGCCCAGCTCATGCAGCTGCTAAAGAAAAGTTGTTAGGGCTTGGGCAGATACTGACTTTTAAATTGCAAAGCTGCTTTGGACGTAACTGAGAAACAGAACTTTCTGCAGCAGCTGAGAGAAAAACGCAGTGTGAACCATCCTCCAAGGGCATTCAGCCTGAGAAAAGGAGGGGAGAACAGGAAATCCCACACAGAAACCAGTGATTGTTTCTAGCCTGAACCTGCTACTGAGGCATCTGTTCCTCTCCAGTCTTTGTTTGCTTAAGCACCTGAGAGGCCTCATGGAGCCACAAGTGCTACCACTTAGCCTCAGCTTGGCATACTTCCAAGCCAATAGGATGTGGGTGAGGGAAGATTGTATTTGATGACCTTTGGACAGTATGTCAGGAGGGGCCCAGAAAGACAGCTGAGCTACAGGAATGTGTCATGCCCTGGAATGACAAATAAATGAAGGGTATGGAGCAGTCAGCAGCAGAGACCTTTAAAAAGAGACATAGAATGCTCTGGGGAGCCAGTCAGCACGCTGGAGGGTGTTCTTGTACAGGGTGGCTGCAGCAGCTGCATCCCATGGTCTGCATGTGGCTTATGAAGACTGCACTGGTTCAGCTGCTGGAGCAGTGCTGGCTGTTCTCTCGCTCTCCCTCCAAACACACACCCTAACCAGGCGTTTTCACAATCTTGCCAGCTCAGAGATCACATGCATCCTGAAACACAGGCAATCTGGTTTATGAAACTTTGTACCACAGCACATTCTAAAGGCCAAAGCTAAAGATGAGAGGGGTAATTTTTATGTAAACAATACATCGGCTACTGAGCCCTTATGTGACATCTTGCTGAAAAATCCCTAGAACTTGAATTCCAGAAGCAGAAGGTGTTCACAGCTTCCATCAAAGTGCAGGTACTGGGATAGGCAGAGCTTTCCTCCAAGGCAGTGTGACATCTTTATCTTTGAGGATAAGGATCTACTTATCCCAGGCACAGAAATGTAATGCCAGCTGAAAAACGCTTTGCCCAGACTGGAAGAGGAAAAGGATGGATCATACTGGGCAGTGTTTCACCCCCAGTAAGACACAATCCCCTTCCTGCAGGACCCCCAGACAAAAGACTGGGGGCAAGGATCAGTCTGCTAGGAAGGATGGCAGTTGGGTTTTCTGTTTCCTTTCTTACCTCGTGGGCAGAGGTTTACTAGCTTTAGATGAGCTGCAGATACTTGAAGAAAAAGTTAAAAGGAAGACATTAAGAATGGGGGTTCAAGACTTACCTGTGTGTCAAAGGCGAAGGGCAGCTGTTAATGACAGCTTTTGCTTTGTTGGTTCAGTTTTTTTCTGGCTTCCCATCTCAAAAAAATGGGAACAATAGAAAAGTCATTTTCTCTGTGCAGAGCACCACATTTTCCATATTTAAAGGAAATGTTAGGCCTTACTTAAACCTGAGCACTAGCCAATGTTGTACTGAGTGATGTGACCACACCAGTGAAAACTCTCTTGAAACTGTGCTGCGACTCCACAACTTACCCAGAGAACAGAAGGGCAAGAAACACCCTTGGGTGCTTTTTTAAGACAATAAGTAGGTGTCCTGCATGGTGCAGCTTTCCTAGTGTAGAAAGCCATGGCATGGCCAAGTGCTGAGCATTTGAAAAAGCCCATACAGTTGCAGGGGAGTGCACAGGGAGAATGCTCATACACTTCACTGATTCTTAGGGATTATTTCAGGCTAGGGAAACGATGTTTCTGTTGACTGAACAATTACTGGAGGCGAAGTGGAAAGGTTTATACGTTTATTTAGGCAATGTTTTCAACTTTTTCCCTCAGAACAGATGCACTGGTGCAAACAGCAAAGGTTTGAGAGCTGGGCTGGAGGTTTTTTACATTTTTTTTTTAGTCTTATCGCATAATTTAAATTACTCTCCTCTTGCTACTGTACAGTGCTGAACCCCTTTTCCAGTCCTTGGTCCTGGAAAGATACAGCTCTTCCAGAGAGGCAAACTCGGTTAAATATTACCTGGTTTGTCAGAGAGTGAGCTGGTGCTTGCAGTAGGTAGGAGAACAGGCAGTGGCTGCTGTTCTGGGAAAGACAGGCAAAGCCTCAGTGAAGGAGGGAACAGAAGAACAAAGGGCTCAATTAAAAAAGAGGTGAACATCCCACGTGGGTTTGGCTGAGTGACACTTTCAAGCCAGTGGGCATAGGATGCCTGGTGAGAAACAGGACCAAGAAGACTGTGGCTTAAAGGCAGAGGTGTTTAGGAAAGTTAGGTGGAATTTCTGAAGCTGAGGTGAATAAGACAGACTCTTCCCAGCAGGACTTATTGAGAGTGGACATGCAGCACGTGGTTTGAATTGCTGGGAACAAGGGACAGGACTGTGGTCAGCTCAGCCACACCACACACCCACATGTCCTTTCTAAAGCCTTCCTCCTCCCTTGTTCTTCCTCTCACCCAGGAATTGTACATTACATCCCCACAATCCCTGTTGTTGTCAATTAGCCAGTGGCAAAGCGCAGAAGGCTGTTGTTAAGAAACAGTTGCTCATCCAGGGAATTGTTGTCAAACACCAGACACACCATTCCCTATCCTGTCATCACCCAAGACAAAAAATGTACATGTCCAAATCCAGTTACACCAGTGCTCCCTTACAAGAAAGGCTTTTAAAAACAGTTTTACGAGTTGTTGCAGCTGGATGTCTGTTTAGACTGTGGCACTGTAATTCCAGGCATAACATTACCCTCCCCTTCCAAACAGTTACTCAGGCAACTTAAGTTTTAGAAGCCAGGAATTGCTGCAGAGGATTAGGTGCTGTGTGCCTAGCCCTGACACCCAGCTGCACAGCTTTCAGCTGCAAACTTGAGATCACGTTTTCCGCAACACTCGGTACCTACTGCCTCTCCCTTCCATAGACTGAAGTAATGAGGTACCAAAAATGGGAACTGTGCAAAGTCTGACAGCAAAAAATTAACCATTCAGAGCATCTTGAAACAAACAGGAGTTGACAGGATGTGTTTTGTGCCAGGTTCGTGATTTGAGTCAGATGGCTGTGGTCTGGCAGTGGCAGCTTGAACACTGGGCTTACTGCTTGGTAAAATCCCAGCCACAGCTGTTGGAAACAATCATGTGTTAGAACCTAAAGATGTTTTGAAGAGGCTAAGGTAAAACAGATACCTGATTACTTGTAGAGAAATACCCTCTGGATAAAAATGGTACCTTTCAGGTAAAGGTAAATACCTTTGTGAAGAATCTTAGCCTTCCTTGCACATGATATTTTGTACTGTATGAAATGAGGGTGTGATGGTTTGTCTCTTCAGAGTATCAACTGCTGTCTAAGAAGGCAGCAAACCCATTACAAATGCAACCTATTCTGTGTGCCTTTCTGAAAGAGCAAAAAGCAAGTGCTAAGTGTGGATAACCTTCTGGAAACTCATATTCCCTCAAAGTGATCCCTATTACACCCACTGCCAGGCAGAAGTGAGAACATGGCATTTCCACTGACCTTGTAAGGTAGGACACACCAGGGCTGGTCACTGATGAGGAGCTTTTTGGAGAAGTAGTTTTAGTATATGTTGTTCTACTGATCCTGTTCACCACACAAACATGGAAACCTTCATGCTGGAAGGAGGGAGGAGATACCACACTGCCAATGAGTCAGTGAATTTTACTGACTCCTAAAAAAAAAAAAAAAAAAAAGAAATTATTTTGATTCCTCTCACCATGAGACCTGTGTCTACTGGAAGCTGTAGAATGAGCTTGTTCAAAAGGATTAAGGCAAGAATTTCTGAGATGTAAGTGATGCTGCATAGAGCTTGAAATTTTGGCCCATTCTGACCTTCAAACATGACATGTCTCATAAGTAGCAAACAAGGCAAAACAAACCAAATGGAGACCTTTTTAAACCCAGACAGCAATTCCTTTTCTCCGTTAGCACCAAAAGAGATTCCTCTCAGAGTACAATAATGCAAAGTATGTATATGGTGTGAGGCTCTGAATAGTGTTTGTACTGTTAAAGTAAATGCTGGTAGGATCTATTCTGGCAGTGAAGCATTTAATGTTTAATTTTTTTAGATAACTGGAACCATAAACACGTTTTACAACATTAACATAGACAGTTAGGGCACATTGGCATACTTGCAGAGTACAAAAGTTGAGAAATCTGGTCAGACTGGTTTTTGAAAGGTGAAAGAGATCTCTGGTGAAGTGATAAACATTAAAACACTATTAAGATAACATTAATAGTGGTGCTTTCAGAGAAGCCTAAGCAATCTGGTCACTAGAAAAGAAAAATGAGGAAAACCAGACAGTGCAAAAACCCTGCTTCCAGGCAAAGAACCTAAAAGGGCGCTTATGTCAGATCCAGTAGTGAAATTATACACAAAGGAAAGAACCAAAGCTCCCATAGGAACCTCAAGTCATCTAAAATGCTTTAAGAATTTGAAATGCAGTGCCTTTATTTTTATAACAGATGTATGCTAATATTGAAGTATGCTTTCTATTAGAAATGCAGTTTCAGCTCCCTGCTCTCCAGCTGATGCAGGATGGGAACAATCCATCTGACTGTTAATGTCAAGTTTCTTGTTTCAGCAGAAGTTTTTATTTACGATTGCGTTTTTTGCAAACATTACAGGCTTTGATGTGAAACATTTCTCTCATGATACATATTCACTGCAGGACTATCTGCATCCAAGCTGCCCAAAAGCATCCCAACCACAAAATAATTGGTGTAGCCCCTTCCGTGTGCTGCTAAGATTTCTTGGGGTGCACATGTGGGATTGTTTTGGAAAGCACTGGAGAGCTAACTGCACTGGACTACTGGCATAGCTTAGGAGTGGTGTAACTGGAGTTTTAACCTATACATCTGATGGGGCAGCCCTAGAATTAAGGGGATTTGGGAATTGCTCAGATTTGATACAGAGCTCAAAGGAGCTTTTTGCTGGGGAATGCATCTTTTGTGTTTGCCTGGCATAAGGAGAGTGTTGAGCAATGAAAGAGCTGTCTGCAAGCAAGTCCTGCAGGAAGAGTGTAGGCAGTGTCAATGTCAAAACTCTCACATAAATTAGACTGAAGTTGGGTTAGATTTTTTGAAGCCAAGTAGTCTGAGCCAGTGGCATCCATATATTTCATAAAGGCAAAGCTTTGATGTGAATCTGTCCCCCCTCATGTGCTCGAGTTCCTCTGCCAGGGATGCTGCTCAGAGCACGGCTGTGGTCCAAGCTCCCTGCTCCAAACTATGCGTATCCTGAGAGCAGTGAAGAGCGAGGAAAGACACATGGAGTTTGCAAGGATGTGGTGCCTAGGTAAGGGACCTCGGGTTAAGGTTTTAGGGCAACCACTCTCAAATAAATCCATAACATAATATACAAAAATATAGATACATTCATACTACAACATACATGTATTACAGAGTTTCTCTTCTGGATGATGAAAACGACAGACAAGCAGATATATGGAGGCTGGAGAAAGGAGCTTGCCCTTGGGAAACAGAAAGAGCTAAATTAGGGCCAGGTGGCAAGATTGGCCAGCACATGTTACTTACGGGAACAGATCACGGATACTTTTTAGATTCTCAGTTTAAAAATCGAACAAAGTATCTTTGCACTCCTTCAACAATTCCTGATGCCGTTTGCATTCTCCAGTTGTTTTTGTATCTAGGAAAAAACCCATTTGCTTTCCCCAGTGTCAGAGGTTGTTTCTGCTTTGGTCCGGGTCCTGTCTCTGCACCCACTGCAAGGCGGTGCGGCACAGCTCGCTTTGAGGTTGGCCAGGTGATACGGGGAGAGGGGTTTCTGCAGCCTCCCAGTGATGTCAGTTCAACAGGTACTCAGCTCCTGCTGAAGGTTTTGAGATTTATAAATCAGCTCAGCCTGAGGAATTTCAGGGCCAAGGAAATTTTTCAGATATTCATGGTGAAGAGCCACATGAGTACCCAAGAGAAGAAAGAACCGCTAAGAAATTTGGGTTCCTCATTTAGGATTGGGATTGTCACCTAAGCAGGACTGGATGCTGTTATTGAGCTCTCCGTTGCAGCCAGTGAGTGCACGACTGGGCTCCGCAAAAGCAACTTTTGGTTTTCTCTGGTTTTGGAGCAATGAGGACAAACCATGGAGGTTTTGAGTTTGATAAAATTGCACAAGGAATTTTATGTTTTGAGAGCAATTTGAGTAGTTTAGTGGCCTAGACTAATGGCCCATGGTGGAGCAGAGAGAATCACAGAATCAGTTAGGTTGGAAAAGACCTCTGGGGCCATTGAATCCAACCTTTGGCCGAACACCACCACATCAGCTAGACCTCGGCCACAAGTGCCACATCCAGTCTTTCCTTAGACACCTCCAGAGACGATGACCACCTCCCGGGGCAGCCCATTCCAATGCGTAACCATGTTTTTTGTGACTAATATAACCCAAACCTCCCCTGGTGCAGCTTAAGACTCTCCTCTCTTCACTCTTTGCCTGGGGGAAGAGACCGACCCCCATCTGGCTGCAACCTCCATTCAGTTGCACGCAGAGCGAGTGATAAGGTCACCCCGAGCCTTCTTTTCACCAGGCTAAACACCCAGTTCTCTCAGCTGCTCCTCCTTAGACTTGTGCTCCAAACCCTCCAGCAGCTTCGCTGCCGCGGGCACCGCCTCGCCGCCGGTCAGATCAGCGTTATCATCCGCGAACGGGACAAAGGAGCTCACGGCAGCGGGACCGGGCACGGACAAACCCCGCGGCCGCCCGCTCCAGCCCCGCGCACGAACCCTTCTCCTCGGGCGGCCGCCCCTTTCCCCCTCGCCCGCCGCCCGCCCGGT
>VWZN01016282.1:759438-795242 GCA_013396955.1 Regulus satrapa | reverse complement strand
GGGGCACCGGCGGAGCCCGGCCGCAGCACCACCGCCGGGCCCCGCGCCGCCCCCGCTGCCCGGCCCGGGATCACTCGCCTGCCCTGAGCCCCGCCTGGGCCCTGCGACCCCGTTGTCAGCGCCTCCCACTCGTCCCACCTGCACCACGCGTAGGGAAGAGCCCAACCACCCCTTCGGGCGAGGAACGAGANCGGGTTCTGCTTCTTGCTGCCCCAGCACCGTAGCAAAGAGCCTTAGTTCTTTGATGTTCCCTGGAGGGCTGCTTCCACAGTACACAGCAGAGGAGACTTTTCCACACTCGGGTGCTTACAGGTGTTCCTTTTCTCTTCCAACAGAATAACTGAGTGCCATGGCAACTCAAGTGCTGGGACAGTCTGGTGGGAACAGCCTCTTTCCCGGTAGTTCTAATATTGGCATGGCATTGTCCAATGACATGTATGACTTACAGGACCTTTCTAAAGCTGAGCTGGCAGCTCCTCAGCTTATTATGTTGGCAAATGTGGCCTTGACGGGAGAAGTTAGTGGCAACTGCTGTGATTACCTGGTTGGAGAAGAGAGACAAATGGCAGAGCTGACAACGGTGGGGGACAGCAACTTCTCAGATAGTGATGGAGAGGGTATGGAAGACACTCAACCTGCAGAGAGTGACCGTGAGGCGCCTGAAAATGTGGAATTAAGCTCCCTTGAGGTTCCTAGTGTGGAAACTCAAGGTCCAGCTGCTTGTTCCCCTCCTAAGACTCCCAGTGTGGACAAAGATGTTTCACTGGAAGCACCGGGTACTCCAGAAAGCACAGAAGACAAATGCAAGAGCTTGAAGAGCAAACCATTTCGTTGTAAGCCTTGCCAGTACGAGGCAGAGTCTGAAGAGGAGTTTGTGCATCATATCAGGGTTCACAGTGCTAAGAAATTCTTTGTGGAAGAAAACGCAGAAAAGCAAGCACAGGTGAAGGAGTCTGATTCCTGCACTGCAGAAGAGGTGGATTTCTCTAAGGGCCCGATCCGTTGTGATCGCTGTGGCTATAACACTAACAGATATGATCACTATCTGGCTCACTTGAAGCACCACAACAAAGCAGGGGAAAATGAGAGAGTCTACAAGTGTACCATATGCACTTACACTACTGTCAGTGAATATCACTGGAAAAAACACCTAAGAAATCATTTTCCCAGGAAAGTGTATACCTGCTCCGAGTGCTCCTATTTTTCAGACAGGAAGAACAATTATATTCAACATATTCGAACTCACACAGGTAAGTTTCTCGTCTTTCTTTGACTGAAGTGCAGTAAGACTGCTGAGAATCTGTGACGAATGAAGCAACCAGAGTCTTCTTGCAAAGGTTTTTCTATTCTGATAAAGCTTTGTGCTCTCTTCTCTTGGTGCTGCCAGGTTATAGCCTGGTGGAATTTGGTTTGAGCTGTAGTCTACACTCCCAGAGGACTGAGGAAATGTCAGGTGCCCAAGAGGAGATGAAGGGCGTCCCGTTTAGTAATTTTAAGGCAATTTTTTTGAAGAGAGCATGACAAAGTGTGCCTGTGATAATTGTCAGAGTCCTCAACACCAAAACCCGGTGTAGTCTGAAGCCAGAACAAGCAGGTTGACAAAAGGTCTCTGAAGCCCATAAGTGGTTTTGAAAATGGTACCTTTAGATTGAGCCGAAACTTGACTACGATGGTAATTAGAGAGAAGAAAGAGCTGATATACACATGCAGAGGATGTCCATCATCCAGAAAGTCAAAATAAGAGTTGAACAGTGAATTAATTCTGTTTAATGCTCAGAGGCTTAGTTTTTTCTAGGGCCTGCATCGCTGCAGCAGCCAGAGGTAGACACATAATTCTGTGGCCCTCTAGGAAGCCTTGGAGGGAGTCTGGCCTGATTTCCTGACTTCTGCTAACCTTGGTCTGTAATTCGAAGGGACAGTGTGAGGCCCCTTTTTTCCCTGGTGTATACCAAGTGGAATCAGAGGACTGCAGTGTTGCTGGGACCAGAGGTGACTTAGGAAATTCCTTGCTTTTTATCAGAGAGCCTCATATGGGGAGTTCTCACGTGGGGTGTTCTGACTCCTTTCGCCGAGGAGTTATCGGAACCATCTCACCTCTCTGGACCATGGGGTACAGTTACTTTGCCTCCTGCTCCCTTTTGTGGAAGTGAGAGGGCAATTCAGAGCTTCCTTGCTGCTTCTTAGAAGCTTTTATTTCCACCGTGTCAGGGCTTTTCTGTGGAGAGGGCTCTCTTGCTAACCATCTTCTACTGTGCTCACCTGACTTGGTTCCCCTTTATTGTAGACTGTGCTGGCTGAGCAAAACACTGGGGAATTTCTCCTTTAAAGTCATGTTTTATCACAGCAGTGCCATGAATGGTTTGGAGGTTTCAGTTCAGTTGTCTGCAGCTGTCTGGAAGGGGTGGGCACTCCTGAGGCCTCGGGGCTGGGGTTGAGCTTAAAGTGTGCAGGAGTTTTAGTGTCTGCTTTGTTGGGGCTGGGAGGGTCTGCAGGGAATTTTAGTACTTTAAGACATACTGTTCTCCTAAGAATAGCTGCGTGCTGCTGTTCAGAGGATACCATCAGTTTCAAACTCAGTCCTGTCTAAATATTTTCTTTCTAAACAAGTAAACAAAGTTTATTGTGAAAGGTATTAGGGAAATAGTGTCATTTGTCCTCCAGTTCATTTTCTTTGTGTGTTTTGTAGGAGATAACAGGAAAGAGACCCGGTGAAAATGGCAAAACAGTAGGAAAAAAACCTAAAATAATCATGTAGGGGACTCATGGCCAAATGTGAGCGAGTGCTTTGGTTCCTGCCTAGTTTACATTTGTCTCAACTTGAAATTAATCTCTGCTTGTGTTTGTAGATGACATTCGGTCTCCCTTTCTGATTTCTGAAAGTGTTTGTTGTGTTTTACAGGAGCTAACCATGAAAGCATGTTTTCTGGGGAAGTGCTCTGTTATCAGTGCATTTGACCAATTTACCAATGAACTGTATTAAACTTTTTTTAAAGTCAAGCATATCCAGATCCCCCTTTTCTCTTTTGAAGACAGTGGCGCACTCAGGATTTCTGGTTCTTTTCATTACTTAATTTAGCTGGAATGAGTGAGTTTGATTTCAGCATATTTTGTTCTACCCTTGTAGGTGTTTCTTTGCTACTTCATAACTTCATAGTTAAGTTCTTTCAGGCAGTTCTTGATTGATAAAAAACTTCCAAATATGTTAGTAGAATGATGTAGGAATGTGCCTTGTTTCCAGTAACATTGATTTTGTGGAGGAGAGTGTTAGGGCTAGAGTATTGGAAGAATGAATAAGCTCCTGGCAGGTATATTTTATACACCAGGCTAAAGGTCTCTGCCAATATTAATGGGTAATAAATTGCCTTAAAGAACACAAACAAAACCAGAACGCACAAAAAAATCCCCCCAAACAACCCTCACCCAAAAAAGCCCTGACAAAACACCCACAGCTATTTTATAGTCGGAAGTGTTTGCAGACTGTTTACATAACAGTACTGAATTTAATAAAAGCTGCTTGAATGATACTAAAAGAGCTTTGGATTGTAGTTTTCATTTAAAACTAAAGAAGCATATTTGTTGGGAAAAGTGAATACACCCATCCATCATTTTCTTCCTGTTTTGTGGGTTCAGAATATTAAAGAAGAAAGTTAGAATTGTTTGTTTATTCGGTTTCCTGATTGCTAATAGGTTAAATAATTTTGGAGAGATGCTTTTCTTTCTCTCCTGTTTTTTTGTTCTTCATCAGACTTTTTTTTTTTTTTGTGGGGGAAAATGCCTCTTTGCAGTTAATTTGATTCTGTTGTGTTAGAGCCATACAATTTTCTGAAACACTGACTGTAAAGAGTGGAGTTGCACAGGATAAATGTGCTGCTGCTGCTGCTGCTGTTGGAGAAAGGCAGTCTCAGTTTTCTACCTGTATCCTGGGACTAGTTGATTGAGCTCACTAAAATGGAGCAAAGGAGTAAAAATACTCCTTTCTTCTTCCAGCTTGGTTTTCTGCTGGTAGTAAAATTAGTTGCCTTACTAATGACACATTACCAGCGCAGATATGCAATTTATAATAAATAAATTTGCAAATAGTGCAAATACCAGAGCATATGGCCAGGAGCAGGGAAGGGGGCTGCATGCTAGTACCTTGCATGATTGGGAAAAACATCAATCCTCTGCATGTTTGGGGACCACAGGAGCGCAGACTGATGTTATCTGCCTGCCTGTTGCTGCTTGCATTCCTGTTGAAAAGCAGGTGTCCCAGAACCCACCGTGTACTGAAGGGTACCTTGCAGCTTGTGACAGTGCTTGTGGGACAGAAATGCTGCTGACAGACGGGGGGACCGTGGGCAGAAGGGTGTTTCAAGGACCCTACAGATGGTCATAGGATTGTCACCTGGAAAAGCTACACCTGGAGGAGCCTGTCTGCTGCCCAGGGATGGCTGGCTGGAGGCGTTCAGGACGCTCTGTTCCTCTGCTGTTTGGGCAGAAAGGACTCTTTGTGTCAGGGACAGATCTACCTGGGCTCGTTTGTGCTCGTTAGACCTTTTAGACCAAGTTTTGACTTGATTTACCTGCTGATTCTGGAGCTGTACAACGTGCAAGACAGTGCAGCATTGTTCTTTTTCTCTGTTTTGCTGGTTAGAAGAAATTTTTAGAAAACTTCCTTGAAAAATAATCTGAAGAGCTATATAGCTAAGGCATCTGCTTCAGTCAGTCACAATGTTCTGTGTCTAGTTTAGGAGTGGTTTGTGGGTTTTGTGGTTTTTTGTTTTTAGGTTTTTGTTTTTGTTTTTTTTTTTAGATTTTGGTTGTCAGAGGGGGGGTCTTTCTTGCTTGCCACCATGTTGGAAGTTTGATAGAAGATTTGGTTCAAGCATATGGGACTTCTAATGGCATTATAAAAAAAGGCTTTATAGAGAGATTGTTGAGGAATACCTTTGGTGCAGGTAGCTCAGTGCGCAAGCTGCAGCTCAAGATCAGGTTTTGCTCAGGGTGAGAGTGCAGAGAGGCCGTGAATTGCCAACCCTGGTGATGCCAGACAGATGAATGGACACGGAGAGACACAGCAGGAGCCATGAACTACCAGCCTTTCTGATAACAAAGCAGATGAATACTGGGGAAGCCAGCAAGGTAGATGGACATGGAGAGGCTCAGCAGCAGGAGCAGAAGACTGGGGAGGAAGAGCGAGACTTGTGTGCAGGTAGATTGTGAGGGTAAAGAAGTGCAGAGCTTCCACTCTTGGGTCCTCTTTGGAGGCACCAGCTCCAGGGGTTCCTGTGTTGCTGTGCCATGAGTAAATGGCTTTACTGAATGAGACTCTGCTGTGGGAACCCCGGGGTGGAGTCAGTAAGGAAAGCTGGTCTGACTGCGTGAGTGGGGTGTGCAGGGAGTCAAGTGGGCACCTGTTGGGTCACTGCAGCCACACGCTGTGAAGGGGCTCCGCTCCCAGCAGTCTGGCCTTGGGAGAGAGGCTGCCAGAGTCTCCTGAACCGTCAGACTGGGACCTTTCCTTAACAAGATGGTCTGAAACTTGAATGCCTATGTCAGTCTGCCTGTTCATTTGCTTAGAGTTAAGTGCCTGCTTGAGCTTTTGCTAGATCGGGGCTTGTTCTGTAAGTGTCTTCTGGAGAGGTTTTTTTTTTTTTTATGGTTTGCTTGCATATAATGAATCAGCCTGTGAAATTACAATACAAATCCTTTGGGAAATTTGTATTTTACAGAACAGCCTATACAATGCATTTAATTCTCAAGTGGCAATAACACATTTTAAATTAGTTGTGTTCATGATACTTAAATCTAGTATGTTTTGTGGCTGTGCCATATGTAAAAAAGACCACAAAAGAAAGCCTGTTTCACATTCCTAATGTTGTAAGTAACTTTACAGATATGAAATTTCAGGTAATGGGAAGAAGATAGGACTGAATATTCCAGGACCTTTGGCCACATATTTTTTAATTGTAAGGAGTCATTTAAAACCAAAACCATTCCTTTGTAACAAAAGGAGTACCTCTCCCTTGAACATGACTTAATCTTACTTCATGTGTTGCGCCAATCTCCTACCTTGTTTTAATTGGAAAGGGAGGGGAGTTGTGGTTGTTAGGGTGAATTTACCTTTAAACTGCTGATCTAATCAAGAACGATAGTCTAAATGTTTGATGGAAGGAAGAAATGTGGAATTAATCTGCATTACAAAGGCCACTTCTACTGCTGTTTTGGCACAGGCCAGCAGTGGAGCCTCACATCACACACGGGCAGAGGCAGATCTTTGCTGCTCTAATAGAGCTGTGCTGCTGAAGGCTGACAACACAGCCTGTGTGCAAGGCTTTTGCTGATGTCCAGGTCTCTGTGATTTGGAGAGCACCTTGGTTATAAGCCTCATATGTAGCAAATTTATCAATATGCTGTAGTGTAATTCTGGCTGTGATTTGAATAAATACTAGGACTGAGTAACTTTGTTTTCTCTCTTCAGCTTCACTCCTCTCCTCTCTTGTGGGTGTCTACCCAAAACTAAAAAGTGTTTGTAGTGAAGACAGTGTGCCAGCAGTTTGGGGCAAACACCCCTGGTGCTTATCTGGACCTGCCTAACATGTAAATCATAAAATTGGCTGCCTTCGTTTGGAACTTGCCTTCACTTGAGAAGGATTTTCAAGTATCATTGTACTGATACAATTTTTAGCTACAATTACAAGCTGAGTGTCCTCAGTGGGGATATAATTTATGACAGGCTGGTTTCCATTAGTTCTCCAGAACAAAAAACTCTTCAGGCATGGTGTTTTGAGTCTTCAAAATAAATGGTTATGCTACACATAAGGTTTTGCTAGCAGCACAATTTCACTGATCAGGGCATCATGCTTTTCCATGCTGCAAGCTATTTTCACTCTGCCAGTACAACCTTGGAAGCAAAGACCTGCTCTGTCTGCACTTGTGTTCAGGTAAATGCAAGTCCACGTGGAATGGATGGTCATAGCTCACCTTAATCCAAATTAAATATGGAGGTTTCAGGTAAGGTGTTACAAACGAGTTTATTACAGGATCTTTTGTGCATTTTCTGAGTGTCGGGAGAAAATGCTGTGGGGAAGTCAGGTCTGGTGGCTTAAGGCTTCTGAAAGTTGTCTGTCCTCGTAGTCTTTTGGCTGAGGTTCCTGTTGACCCCAGGTGGACATTAGGATGTGCCTCTGACATACCCTGCCCTTTTACTACCCTCATGCATAAGGTGTGACGCATTGCAGTGTTGATCCAGCTTGGGCATATGCTTCTCACTTTCCCTTTGCTGAGAAATAACATGCCCTCAAGTACAGTGTGAGGATCTGTGACGGCCTGCCCTGTGTGGCCTGGTAACCAGGTTTGGGAATGCGCTGTGTTTCAGTAACCACTTTGCTGTTTGTTTTTGCAGGGGAGCGGCCCTATCAGTGTGCGATGTGTCCTTATTCCAGCTCTCAGAAGACCCATTTGACCAGGCACATGCGCACCCACTCAGGTTGGTACGGAGTGGCAGCAGCCTGACAGAGGAAAAAGGGGGTGGGTCCCAGTATCACAGCGTGCCTGCACTTGAAAGGCACCTCTGGAGGTCATCTGGGACATTGTGATGATATAGGAACAAATTCTTGTCTACGGTCTGCTGTCACAGCTGAGTTCGAATCAGTGAAGCTGGGAACATTTTGAGTAGCTGAGAATCTCCTCTGTGACTGAGTCTCATCCAGGGGTTCTGAACAAGCTTTTGTTTAGTATGACACAGAGATGTAAATTAGCATGGACACACAGGAGAAAAAGCAAACTCAGAGAATGTTCACAAGTGACTCAGTCTTGTGACACTAAAAGCAAAATTAGCAATTTTCACTAGCCTTTATTTCCCATTACTGGTCATGAGCTGTGGCATTACAAATATTTGCTCTCATGCTCTTGTGAATCTCTTTTTGAATGAATTAACAGCATTTTTGGGGGTTGTAGCACCGTAGACACATGCATAGTTGTCCTTTATGACTCTCATAAGAGAGTTCAGGTAGACCTGAGCCTGTGCTTTTGATTTGTTTTTGTAAGGTCTGAATTGACCAGCCCTAGGTGAATTCCTAGTGCTGGCAAACAGAAGTTGAACTCTCCTGAACAGTAGTTGTCTCAATTTCAATTGATGAGGCTTTTAATTGAAGGAGATAGGCAGTTTTAACTGTAGTAGAGGGCCCATTAAAAATAGCCAGCTTTAAAATGATATGTCAGTATTTTGGTGTGAGAATTTTGTGAATCTAGTATTCTGCTTTCAGAAACAAAAATAATATTTGGTTGAACCTCTGGTTTGCAAATGAACCACCAAGTGTGCAAATGGTTTGGTCAATACTGAACCTGGAAACCATTTCACTAACATATTGCTCTACTCTTGTTCTGTGCAAAGAAGTCTCAACTCTGAAGGAGGTAAGGAGTGTGATCTACCTGTGGCCCCTGCCTCAGAGGTCTCCAAGGGAAGGCATGACTTTTGCTATCAGGGTCTTGCATTAATTGCTCTCCTAAATTCTATTGTATGTTTTGTTGCATTGCCCAGGCAGCTGCACCTTTTCTATGGCAATTTCTGGACTCCTGCAGTTGACAAGCTGGCTGTTTAAGGCCCATGGGTGCTGTAGCTTTCTTCCCATGTCAGACAGCAAATGACAATGGTTTAGAGCCTATTCACAGCTGGTTTCAGCCATCTTGGTACATATCCTTTTCTTTTGCACAATAAAACCCCAGGATTTAGTAGAGGTAATGGACACAGACTCTTCACATGCTGTCTTTGAGTTACTCAGTTGCAGCTGCCTGTGAGCACTCTGTGCACTTAGAACAGCTTGTTCATGTGTGTGTCAGAGAGGCTGTTCTTGTCCTCCCGCAGTGCAACACAGAACTGATCTGTGAAGTGTAGGTGATAAAGGCTGAATACTTGGAGGAAGGATGAACAAGGATCAAGCTTAACCTTGTAGAAAATGTCACCAGGAAGTGTAAGGAAAAAAGAAGTAAAGTGGAGACGACAGGAATCAAAGTAGCTCTTCTTTAAATAATAAACAGGTGCTGCAGACATACATAAGATGATCTGAACTCCTAAACAATTATCCCCCTGCTTCCTGCCAGGGAAGCAGCACAGCCGTTTCTAGAGTTTGTGAGGGTGTTGCAGATCATGTGGTGAACACACAAACAGGCTCCACATCTTCAGTGCAGGCTGGCTGGTCTCCTGAGTCATGCTACAGAGCAGGCTTGAATATGGGCAGGGGCTTGCAGGGGTGGGAGAAGCATTATTGTATCACGAGCAGAAGGGTCTGGAGTGGATTTTCAACATACTGGAGAAGTAGCATGCATGCTGGTTCAGAGGTCAGGAACATCCCAAATTCCTCAGCTAAATTGGCACATGCACAAATGCTCCCACAGTATTTCTGGACTTGAGTTGTTGCAGTAGAAGTGTTTTTCCTATTTGCTTTGATGCGTAAGAGGAAAGCTACTTCTGCTGCAGTGGCATGCACTAAGCAGAGCATTTAAGCAACACTTCTACAGGAGTCATTACACTAATGTAAATGCAGATTTTAATAGTAACATGGTGGCTGTGGACTGCATTTGGTTGGCTTACCAAGAGAGCCCTGCAGCCAGAGCACTAGATGTTTTGAGGCACCAAAACAGTGAACTGAATTTTTTCAGAGGTAACGGTCATCGGGGCACCCCTGTCATGTTCTTAGGTTTTTGCTAGCCTCTTTTCCCTCATTTCCTTTTCAATGCAAACATGAAGTATGCTAAATCTGTGTAAAGTTGGACTTTTTTTAAACGTTTGTGTGAAACTGCTATTCATCAAATGTTACATTTCCATTTTTCTACAATGCATTCAATGGACCAGTTGGGTATGGATTCCATTTGCTAATATTACTGTAGAGAGATCTCTGCCGGTATGTATGCCTAGCCAGAACCTGTGACGTTGTTACTGCTTGTTTGGTTTTGGATCCCCTTCCTCCCAGCCCTCCCCCCTTCTCTCTTTTTTTTTTTTGGTTTTTTTTGTATTTTGTTCTTAGTGTCTTGTGAATGTGTTTGTGACTTGTGGATTTCTTATGTTGACTTTGCTTAATTTTAAAGGCGCATGGATAATTTTTATTTTTTTTTTAATCCTTTTCAAGTTTCATCTTTCTGTATCTGTATTAGTGGGAATTGATTGCCCCGCCACCACCGTGCTTAATAATCACCATCATTCCCTTCCGTCCTTCCTTCCTTAGGTGAGAAGCCATTCAAATGTGACCAGTGCAGCTACGTGGCCTCAAACCAGCACGAAGTGACTCGTCACGCGAGGCAAGTGCACAACGGGCCGAAGCCTCTGATCTGCCCGCACTGTAACTACAAAACGGCCGACCGCAGCAACTTCAAAAAGCACGTGGAGCTCCACATCAACCCGCGCCAGTTCCTCTGCCCCGTCTGCGATTATGCGGCCTCTAAGAAATGTAACCTGCAGTATCACATCAAGTCCAGGCACCCCGATTGTTCTGACATCACCATGGACGTCTCCAAGGTGAAGCTACGGACTAAAAAGAGCGAAGCTGATTTTTCTGAGAGCGGTAATGACAAAGCGGAGAAGGAGCCGACGAAAGGGGATTCGGCTGCAAAGAAAGCGGAGAAAATTGTGAAGGTGGAGAAAAAAGATAATTCGGCAAAGGAAAAGAAGTCAACGAGCAGTGTTTCTGCAGGCCAGGTGACAACAAGAAGTCGAAAATCGGCTTCAGAAAACAAGGAGGTGGATATTAAAACTGAGAAAAGTAGTGAGAAAACATGTAAAACAAAGAAGGTCAAAAGAAAGGCAGAGACTGAGGCAACTTCCTCAAAGCAAGAGCCTGCAAATGATACCTCAGTAATAACAAAAAAGAAAAAGAAAGTGGAAGCTAAACCAAGAGACTGCCAGGAAGCTCAAAAAAGTGATGTTGCACCAGAGGAAGAGCCTAAAAAGCAAAATTTTTGCCTCAAGAAAAACAGAAAAAAGAAAGCTCTGAAAATTAAACATGGTAAAAAGAGCAGTAAACTTGATCAGGAGAAAATTGAGGAAGAGGAGATGCCAGATGAGTATCCTATCACAGAAGAGGATGGAGGTGTGAAGCTGGACACTGAGGGCAGTGACCAGAAGGAGCAAGATCCCACTGACTCAGTGGCATTAAACAGCAATGATGATCATGCTCTCAGCGGGGAGAGCACTGATCCCAAAGGAAACTGCATCCAAGAGCAGCTTTGTCTGCCAGCTCAGGATGCAAACACAGAAGGTGAGGCAGAGGACCAAGAGATGCCTGCGGCAGCAGGAGAGAGTGAAGACACTGGTGGTGCAAAAGAGGAGGAGAGACAGGCGGACAAAGGGGAAGACACTTGCTCTGAGGAATCTTCCCATGCAGCATCTTCTGAAAAAACCTTGGATGTACAGATGGATGTGGTACCAGATCTGGCACCTGAGAAGGAGCCAGAGGAAACCGTGGCAGAAACTGAGACTGACTCAAACCCAGTGGACCTGACCAAGACGTGCCTGCCAGCCTCAGAGCCAGCAGGAGATGCTGTGCCAGCGCCTGTGCCCACAGAGGGGTGTACCCAAAGCCCCAAAGTGGCTCTGTCCTTATCTCGGGACAGCACAGCCGTGAGTGAATCTCAGGAAATGGAGGAGGATGAGGGCATCCACAGCCATGAAGGCAGTGACATCAGTGACAACATATCAGAAGGGAGCGACGACTCGGGGTTAAATGGTGCTCGCTCTGTACAAGAAGAAACAAGCCCAAAGATGTCACAAGGAGCTCCGGACACCATGGTGGCCAGGGAAAATTATGTGTGCATTTTTTGTGACCGCTCATTTAAAAAGGAAGGTGAATACAGCAAGCACCTCAACAGGCACTTAGTTAATGTGTATTATCTTGAGAAGGCAGCAAAAGGGCAGGAGTAGAAATAGCTGTGGTTCGGGGAATCTTCTTTTGTGAGATCTTACACAGCTTATGTAAAAATATTGTAGATTTCTTTTTTTTTAAGCATGGTTTGATTTAGTGTCTGCATTGGGGTTTTTTTTTTGTTTAGTCTTTTTTTTTAAGTTGAAAATATTTTTTGACAACTTTATGTGTCATGGTGAACTCATTAACTATTGGATCTCTTAATTAGAGAAAGCAGGTGGGGGTGTATGAGGTTGTGTCCTATAAAGTCACTGTAAGCTTCTAGTCTATTAGTTTATGCATCTCTTTTATAAACTGAGTTTTAGGAACAAGACTGGAGCTAACAATATACAAGTTGGATGTTTATAGAGCCACTGGCATAAGTTGCTTTTTGTTCTAGCAGCCAACTCTTTCTCTCCCTTTTCCCCTTTCCCCCTTTTTTTTTTTTTTAATTAATTATCTTTTCAATGTATCTTGATGTTCAAAGTATTAAACTACTTGATGGTTTTTCTACCAGGAAGATAGATTCTATGACATAAAGAGCACTTTGTAAAAGAAGTCAAAGTTGGCTAGTGATGAACATAACCGTTAAAGCTAATTACAATTATGAACGTACATTTCAGATCCCCTAAGCGTGAATGATGAGCCAAAATTCAAGAGTAGTCCTTCCAACTTTTGATTGGAGAACCTCTGTCTTGATTAGTATCTTAATCATGGATCTGTAATTGGCTTTGTTGTGGGGGAGCAAGTTTGTTATTTTTAATTCCTGCTTTTTGTTTTTTTGATTGTGCTTTAAGGGCTTAAAATGTTGCACTTGTTTTTGATTTTTACCTATGCAGTTTAATCTTCTAGGAATAGCGCTTGTGCAGTATATGTACACTTTATATATGCATGTTTGGTTTTGTATGTGTAAGTTTTTTTCATTTGGAAACGTTCAGACTTGTTGCTTACCGTGGGACAGTTTTCTGTGGCAATTTTCTGTGATGCTCCTTACTGCAGATTTTTCTTGTTTTCCTGGGGTGTGATTAACTCTGCGTGAAGTTGCTGAAATTACGAAATGCTTGGCTATGTATTTTTAACTGGGTTTAGAATTCTACAGTCCTTGGGCAAAATGATACCAATGCAATTCCAAAACACTTTTACAGGATCCATTTTGTCATGGAAATGCCACTTCTGATACTTTGAATGCACATGCAGAGTAATAAATTCTGATTTATAATTTGGGATCACCAGACAGGAAAATAATCACTCTTTGGAAACAGTCTGCAGATTCTGCAAGTCTGGAACTTTTTTCTCCTTCCATTTTCATTTTTGTGGTGGACAGCAGTAAAACTTCATGAGCTTTTTAAAAAAAAAAAAGTAGCAGTGATATAATCTAACATCTCATACACAAAGAAACCCAATGAACAAATAAAAAATCAACTGGTAAGCAACAAACCTGGCATTAAAAAACTGTAGGAATTTCTGCTTAATATTAATTCAGATTGCATTTAATAAAACCGTCCTGCTTCCATGCAGAGAGAAACATGTAAGTTATCAGATCGTCATCTCAGGTCTACGTGTCATAGCAGGAGTTTTTAATTCTAAACAGATTTTATTTCTAGCACACACAAGTGCAAGAGAGATTGCATACCTAACTGCTTGTAGCCAACCAGTGGCAAAACATAAACAAAATCCAAACCAGCAGGGAAGAAGCAAAACCCTCCAGGTCCCATCTGTGCACTCTTCTGACTGTCATTAGCTGCCTTTCCAGTGGGAGCAGCTGGGGACAGCTCCAAAGAAGCAAATTTGGAGGCAGGTGTTACTTGGGGAGTGGAGTTGAAGAGCTCAGACAGCATTTGTCAGAGTACTTCACTGCAAGCAACTCTCTCTGCAAAAGCTCTGGAATAAACCCCGTTCTTCACTGTGTTGTCCCCACAGCATCTTCCCCTCCAAACAAACCCACTGCTGTGAGTGAATTGAGAGCAACAATGCTACATTGCTTCTGCTTTTGGGAGAGAGATTGGTAATAGGAGGCCAAAGATTTGAGAGGGAGGCATCCCTCATGGCAGAAATAAGTTGTATAATGTATAGTGAGTTTTTGTTTGCATAGATAGTGTTCAATCCTTACCTTGGCTGCGACAATCATTGTCAACTCAAGATCAAGTTGCAACTATATTTATGTTAAACATTAAGAGAACAAACCTAGTTGAATTGTTTTCCTAAACTACCAGTTGTAATAATTTTAGATGTATTTTTTTTTCTTCATAATAGTGTTTCTTTATATATAAATGTTGCCACCATTTGTGAGTGATATGAGCAGATGCTGGGAATTCCAGTACTGTGTAGAGGTTTAAAGCTCCCTTCCTATCCTTGTGAAGAGCCTTTGCCATTTAATGAGAGACTTCAAGGATTTTAGCTATGTTCAAGTAAACTCATGAACTGGCCTGATAATTTTATCCTGTTATTTTTTTAATGAAAATGATGCTGTTGACTGACTTTAAAGTTCTCTCTGTGAGACAAAAGCAAAGGTGGTTTTCTGAAATACTGTGCTGCACATTTCTGTGAAGTGGTCAAGGTTTCAATGCTTGATCTGACAAGAACTCTTCGAAGACAACAGTTGGCTCCTCTTTGGCGGAGTTTCCTACCACAAGATGAGAAACTGAAAATAAATTATTAACATATTAAGAAGAAGAAAAGTTGATTTTTTCTATCTGAGACCCATCAACAACGTCCTGAACTAGCTAATCTTGGTGCGGAATTTGTTTGAATTCTCTGCAAAGTTTGGGATTATGTTACAGTAAAAAGGCAAGGATGTAATGCATTATGTTTATCTCAAATGTTAGGCACTGCTAATTTGAGTATTTGAGGGGGAGTGCGGGTCACGTAGCCCACCATACATGGTGGTCTTACATTGCTGTGTCTCCCTTTAAACAATGCCTTTTTTTTTTTTGGGTCTTTTTCAATATTGTTAAATTATTTTGTGTTGTTTTTGCCAATGCTAGCATGTTTGTGTTTTTTGGCAATAATACCTGTATTTGTGTTCAACCTCCAATATATGGTTGGAAGGATTAGCATGCTGATATACCCCTACACTGCCAGCCCTTGGTTAAATCATGTGTTTTGGGCTTTTTCTGTATGAATTGATACACTCAAACTAACTGCCCTGAGAAATGGTCAAGAAATGGCTAGCTAGGCACTTAAAATCCAGGGTATTGCAGTTGCTGTTCCTGGATTTTGATGATCTAGCCTGGAACTTTAGTCATTTAAAGACGAATGTTTAACAGCTGACAGGCCAATTGAGATACAGTAATGTCATTGATTTAAACAGATTTAATGTAGCTGAAAGGTATTAAATCAAATTCAGGATTTTTCTTGAATGTCAGTTGTGTAGATATGTGGCGTGCTTATGATATTAACAGAATCCAGATAGCTAAAGAAATTGTTTTATGTGTACATATATTTTTCCCCCTCTAAAATTACACTAGCTAACAAACTTTTGTAAGCTGGCATGGAAACATGTTTATGATGTTTAGTTGCACCATGTTTGATGCTTTTACAGTGCAATACTTGTATTCTCTGAATTAAACCAAAGGTAATTTTTTTTTTCATGCTCTCTACTGTAGTGCATGACAGTCTTTTCTGCGTTTGTAATAGATGTAAAACGAGCCAGATCATACTTCCTGTTTTTACCTAAATCATGTATAAGAAGTCTTTTGTTCAAAATGTAGTATAAAGTTAAAACTAAATTGCATTATATTAACCTTTACAACTGTATTTTCCTAAGCATAGTTATGATTAAATAAACTTTATTAAGGAACCTGCAGCTTGTAGCTTCCACTTATTAATGGCTGTGGAAGCCATTTGTAATTAAGAGGCAGGAGCAGTGCCAGTGTCATCGACAGAGCTCCTGAAGACCTGGAGCCAGGCAGGTGAGCCTGGGGGATCAGTACACAGGTGGCAGGCACACAGAGGGGCACTAGCTCCTGAAACATGTTCATTTTTCCTCCTCAGTGTATTGTTTTCATTTCCCTGCCCACCCTAGCAAGGCAGGGCACGGGGTGGGAGCTGCGTGCATGCGGACGAGGTTCAGATGCAAGGCTGAACCTGTTTGTGATTTGGAAGGATGGGCCCAACGGGCATGGAGGGCACCATATTCTTCTTCTGAGAAGAAGTGCAGCTTGATGGAAGCTGTGGAATTGAAATTTTGAGTTTCAGAGGTAATGCAGGTGGCAGTGGAGATGTGTGTTTGTGAGCCGTGCAGTTGCAACTCGAGCAGCAAAGGGCAGGGTGCAGTGCTGCCTTGGGGGCTGCAGTGTGGCAGGGCCTCTCTGTGCCCACACAAGGGGCAGCCTTGGCTTGCTCCTCCTGCGGGCTGCAAGGGAGAGGTAAGAGTGTGGCACAGAGATGGCAGGGGCTGGCTACCTGATGCCTCTTTGCCTGTGCTGAGTTAATGATTCAAGCTGCATCAATAGAGGAGGCTTTGTACCACCCGCTGGTGCTGCCACCCACCCTCAGGAAGCTGTTCCTGGGACAAGCTAGAGTTGGCAACCTGAGAAATCATTTTCCCTTAAACCTGGAGTCGGGTGATCCTTATCTTAGACTAGTACCTTGCACCCTGGCAGAAAACCTGCTTTTTTTTTCCCAGCAGAAAACCAGGATAAAACTGGCTAGGGTGAAAATACACTAAGAATCTGCTTTATGCTAAGTTGTTTTTCTAACAGAACCAGGTAGCCAAGCACGAGTGCATGGCTCTGCAGTACCTTACAGGCCAGCAGGAGATCCTGCCCACACAGTGAGCTGCCCAAAAGGTGAGTTGGCTCCTGTGGGGGATGGCTTAGCTTCCTGATGGCATGTATGGGGACAGAGCAAGCTCATGTCTTAATTCAGCTGTGTTATTCAGACCTTGCTAATGCTCTGAAGGAGCTGAAATACTAGGTTCCTGATTTTGCTTTGGTGTTTGTCTTTTACAGCTTAGCCATGGTGACATAAATTGCTTTAACACTTCTGGTATGTAATATAAGTGTACATATGTCTAATATAAGCTATATGTAGGAAAAGGTAGAGCTAAAAGGATAGATCCTTCCCTTGATTGGGCTGTATTTTTAACCTTAATAACTGAGCTCTCTGCATCTCCCTCTTGGCTGGAAGCACCAGATCTGCAGCAATGCACCCTGGCTCAAGCCAGGCAGCTGAAGCTGTCCCTCGCCCACAGGCCAGTCAGAGGAGCCTCCTTGGTGTCCTTTAGGCCTTACAGGTCAGAGTGCTCAAGGCTGTGCTGCAGGTGAGGGACAGGTGAGGTTTGTTTCCATCAAAAACAGCCAAAGGAGAGTTATGGCAAAAAGCCGAGTGGAAGGATAGTCCTGGTCCCCTGGTGGGGGTTGCAGGGACAGGGATGTTGACAGTGCCCAGAGTCATCATGGAGTGCATGTGTCAGCTCATATATAGATGTCACTCAGCAACTTAACTCTTCAGGTGAGACCTCTTTGGGTAATCTTAATAAAAGATTGGACTGTGAGCATTAGTGAGTGCTTAATCTCTGGGAGCACAATGTCAACCTCAGTTTCAGCACAGTAGCAGGAAAAATAGCACTTGACTTCTGCTCTCATCCCATTTCCTCTGCCCTCAAATTCAAAAGAAAAAATTAAAATCCCCATGAAGTCTGCAATAGCCTTTTAAGTTCATTTTTAGGTGAGTAGCTTCCCTGCTCCGCATGGAAGAACTAGAGACATGTTTGTGGTGGTTTTTTTTACATAAATCTACTCTTGCTCTGTTTTAATTTTAGTCTCCTGTATTCATTGTCACTGAATTTTCATTCAAAGATTTCTATGCCTTTTTTCGAGCATTAGCCAGCAAACCCCGTAAATGCTCTGACAATTCAGGCAAGAATTGCCCCTATTTTATACAATGGTCTGTGGAGACAGGCAATGTAACTGAAGTTAAACTAAGAGCTTAGTAACTTACAGCACACTGAGACTTGTAACAACTGAGACTTGTGATTCCTATTTACCACTTCTAATTTAAAAAAAAATCACCACCAAACCCTTTTCTAAGAGTCTTTTCTAAGCAGTGCTGATCTCTACAAAATGTATGCATTCCTGGGCTGGTCCTCCAAGCACCATTCCAGGGTCCGGGGTTCTCCTGTTGGTTCCCTAACATAACCCTTAGCTCCAGGCAAGGTCTTTTGCCTCAGCATGAACTTGCCGGGTGTGTTTCCTTCCCTGGCAAGGGCTGAACTCCAGTGAAATGCCCCTGGGCCAGCTGGAGCTAAGCAATCCTCCTTCTAGGGGTCACCTTGCTCTGCACTCCATGCCTGGAAGCTGAGGGCACGAGTTGACCTCATTTGGAAATGGACACCTCTCTCTCCAGCCAGCTCTCTTCAGGCAAAGTCCCCTGCTTTGTCCTTGGATTTCTCCCACTGATGGTCTCTGTCACCTTCTACCTTTTCTGTGGCCTTTAATGTGTCACCCACGGCTCTTATTATAATGATGTGGCACTAAAGAGATCACCAAAACTCAGATCACTGGCTAAGAAGAAGGAACACAGAGGAAAGGAAATGCTTTATTTTCAAAGTAATCCGGTTTTGACCTCCTATATCTGCCAGTGCATGAAAAGAATGGGGAAAAAAATTCAGGTCAGCCTCAGTACTTGGTTTCAACTCAGACCCTGTCATTTGGTGTAAGTTCTGGAATGTCTTATAAGGAAAGAAGATTTTTAAACTACAACTGGCTTCTGACTCCCCTAGAAATTTTTTAGCCTGATTTTGATACTGTAGAACCCAAAATGGCCTTGGATATGTTGATTAATTTTTCTTTAAAGGAAAACAATACCACAGAGCAAAAAGTGAGACTCACAAAAGCCTTTGGCTGACCAAAACCATCTGCTCCTGAAGATGGGCAGCAAGAAAGAAAAGATGTGTCCAGCTTTACAGGTGATAGCTGTCCTCAGAGGGCTGAGACCTGGATGGTTCCCCTTCTGGTTTGTGCCAGTATGGAAGCAGAAGAGCAGGCAGAAAGGGCAAGGGATCACTAAGGGACCTGGCTGGCATGAGATGAGGAAGCTACAGTCAAATTCACAATAGAATAGCTTCTTGTTCCTAAGGTGAGAAATCAACACAGGCCTCCTCTCCGCTGCGGCCCACCTTCATGGTAGGTGGCAGTGGCAGCACCCTCCACCTTGGTTTCTGCAATGGAGCCAAACCCAGTCTCACAGCTGAAGAGGAGACTGAGAGAAAGGCTAGTCCTCACTGAAGGCTTTTTAAAAGGTTCTGAAAGAGGGCTGGTGGAAATTCTCTTTGCTGCCATATAAGCAGAGACTGGGAGCTGACAACTTCAGCAGCAAGGGCAGAAGGCCAGGGGGTTTGTCTGCATTTTTTTTTTTTTTTTTTAGCTGAAAACTTTGGATTTACAGAAAAATCCACGTGGAAATGTGGTTGACCCTTCCCGTGGCATCTTGCTTTCTCCACTAAGTACGGGTCTGTTGTGCCCTGTAAACCCTCTGTAGTCCATTAGCTACCCCGACAAATGTGATGCAGATGCACTCAACACAGTGTTGCACGGTGTGTCAGAGGAAAAGCGGCTTCAAACTGCTCATGCCAAGGATAGAGCTCTAGTCCTTGGAGTTGTGGTTGAAGTGTTGTTTCCTCCCCTTTTCCTTCCGGAGATCTCTGGCATCCTGAGCCAGGGCTGCTCCTGATTCGGGCCGAGGGAGCTGTGCATCACTAGATGGTGCCAGCAGCCCGCAGTTCCAGCACTGCGCTTCCAGTGGGCAGGAACGCCAGCTTCCAGTCTGACACCTGGGCTAAAAGATGACAAGCCCGGTTTATTTTTTCCAAAAGTGAAAACGAGAAGCAGCCAGCATTTTTTTTTTTTTTTCCCCACAGCATTACTAGTTAGTGAATCGCGTCTAGGCAAAAACAGTGCCAGAAATACGATCGTGTTTTCAAGCAGCTGTAAAATTTTACAGATGAAGAAAATGAGCAATTCTTAGGAAAGGAATATCAGTTGCAGCAGAACAGGTATATGACATAGTTATGTGATACTGAACCGGTACTAACCCGCTCTGTTACCCCACTGTGAGAAGTCAGAGCATGATGCAGAATACTGATGGTGGTTTCTGTGTGTCCCTGGATACCCTGAAAAGGAAATGCATCTGGAACCAGAAGCAAATTTTTTCTCTGAGCAGCATTCTTCTGAGAACATCCAGCAAAACAGAGGCTGTCAAAGCTGTGAGCCAAATGACAACTCAGATGGTTCTGACCCATTGGGTTTGCTTTCACCTGATGAGAAATTTGTTGTCAAAAGAAAGAATTTCCTCAGGAAGATCCAAGTGGACAACTTGCGGTGTTTTTTTGGTTTTTTTTTTTCTTTTGTGTTTGGTTTTGTTTTCCTAAGGGATATTTCAACCCTTGAGCACTTGTCTATGACCTGAAGTAGGATTTTGAAATGTTGAAGACTGTTGAAATAACATAACTTCATTGCAATTTCTCCCGCTGTGGACTTGAAACAATTACTGCAAAAAATACGATTTGCATTTTTGTTGAAGTTGTTTTCCGTTAGGGAGCCCTCTGATGGATAATTTCCAGCTGGTTCTTGAGGTTAGATTTGTATGCCCTGCTTCTTTTCATCTATTCTTTTGTTTGTTTTGGCCTTTGCTCTCTTCCTCATGCCTAGTCATTAATACTTATTATAATTATAATGCTGCAGATCGTGAGCTTGCCTTTGCATTGTGGTTTTTGTAGCCTTCAAAACCACAATGTGTGTTTATTTCAGAAAGTGAACAGATAAAAGCCTTGGTCAATAAGTAATTTCTTTACTCCGTTATGTACTTACCCCACACCACATTTGTAACAGTAAAACAAAAGAAGAAGTTTTCTAGGAGTCTGTTGGGGCTGGCCAAATGTTTTTACTGGAACACTTTCACACATGCAATGTTCTTCAGTTATTCGAAACCCCCACAACTTCAGCACAAACAGGATTTGGACTTCTAGTGAAAATCCAGTAATAATTTTTCATATTTTAAGTTATCTTTTAGTTAAGCATTTTTAGAAAAAAAACCCCCATCTTAACAATTATTTTACAGATTAGTTGACTTAATCTTCTTTTACTTACCAGCTGTCCTCAAAACTGATAAACTTATAAATCTCTTGATGAAGTTTTTAACTATGTGCAGGTCAAAGTGAGAGAGAGTTGCAAACAGTGACCATGTTGAGGATTCTGGGGTAGCTCACTGAGCCAAAATATGAAGGCCATCAAGTACCTGTATTACATTAACACTTTAACCATCTGAATTACGTGGCTTGGCATTTCACACAGATTAAACTCCAACAGATTTTTCCCTTTCAAGAGGATTTGCTGCAGGAGCTCAGGACTACTGGACAATGTGATTCAATGTGATTACACAGAAGCTGTTTGCTTTTTTATATTATACTCTAGTTATACTTTCTACAGCTACTGTTTATGTGATCATGCATAATTGATTGGTCTTTCTATCTCGTTCATGTGCTTGGTATGCACTTTTTTGAAAATCTTAACTGATTGGTTGCTGTCTAGTGCTTTATGACTCTTTATCTAGTTTTTTGCAGTCTTGGTATATTGTTTTTTAGCTTCTTCTTTCTCAATTCAGCACAAGTTATGTTTCAGTAACCTTGACAAATTCCAGAGGGCTGATAAGAGTAACTAAGAATGGTTTGGCTGGTGCACACTGTGGCCTAAGCTGTTCAAATGCATTGCAACAATTTGCCAATAGAAATAATTCCAATAGGAATTTCAACTGTATTTGTCCTACTTAGTGGAAATAAGTGAGTGGAGGAAACAAGGAGAAAAGCAGAAAAAGCCCTAGAAATGCTGCACACAGTCCAGACTTCTTCTCTGTGGGTTTATTTTCCAGACTTTGGAATTGCATGACACTACTTTTTTAGTCTAGGTTAGAGATGTGTTCCTGGAAGGTTGGGCCAAAGGTCATGGAAAAGCAATTTCTGAACAGCAGCTCGATGAAAAAAAAAGCCAAAAGGTCTTCCATGAACAGGATGCTCCTGCCACCCTTTGCTCTGGATAAAAATCTATGTACATACACACGTGGCAATGTCAGTGACAATGACAAGTGCAAAGTGTGTTCTGCTCACAAGAACTTTATCAGGGCACAGAGCAAAATACCCCACCTCAAAGGTAAAGCTGGAGAAGGGCTGGATGTTCCAATTAGCAGCTGTACATGAGAAGGAAAGCATTTTGGATTCCCATGCTCATACTCTCCTCCTCTTGAGATATGAAAGTATTCTTTGGAGAGTAAAAAAGGGAGGTGAAGTACCTGAGAAATCATTTCTGGGTCAAAAAGAGGATATGGTGCTGACACTCATTTTACCCTAAGGAGCAAAACAAAGAGTGGTAATTTATTTCAATTCTCATCCCTTTAGAATGCAGACAGAAACTGCTCACACATAAAAATCTGCCCCTTGATTGAGATGTTTCATTAACTGTAGGAAATGGGACAAGGAAGAAACACTTGGGAAACCAGTGAATTCAAAGAGATTATTTGAAGGTTATGTGGTAAAACGCTTAGTTTCTTCAACTAATTAGGGCTGCTGGGGAATGTGCAGTTTCTAGGTCATATAAAGTGTCAGAAGCTTCCTTCTTTAGCCAATTGAAAAATAAAGCTTGGCTCAACTATGTTTGCAATGCAGGGTTTTTTTTCCCTGTTGGTTATCTCTCTTCATTTATTCATGCCATATACTCAGCAACCAAATAAGGCAGAGGTGGCAACCAAAACCACACCAGTTTATTAAAATCTACAGTTCATGTTTGTGTGCCATCTAAAGTTCTCCCAAGTAATTTTAAACTGTAAAACATCATATATAGTGCTTAAAATGTTCTAATTCAGTTGCACCTGATAATGGTGGTGGTTTTTATTGTATTTCCCATGCTCGGAAAACATGAACAAAAACTGCAGATCATGGCTCTGTATCCTGAGAAGCAGATTGTCTTGGTACAGGATGTTACTCAATATTTCTAAATGGGAAGGTTTTGGTTATGTTTCTTTTCTTCAGCTGCAGTGATGCAGTCGATTGTTCCAGTCTCAGGACAGACTCTGTAATCACAGCTGATCTTGCCATCCCCATCTTACACAACCATCTTGTGTCCCTCTGAGCAACAAATAATCTTCTTTTGAGCTCCCGTCAAGGCTGGCTCAACCATTCGCACCTCTCTGCTCCAGTGAGTTCCTCTTTACTTATGTATCAGCATCATTTTCTGGTTTTTGCAGGCATGGGGAATAGCCTGCAGACAGAGAAAAGTCTGAGATGAAAACAGAAAATCCATTCCATTATATAAAATGAGGAAACAGTGTTTCAGTTGGTTAAGGTTTTTTTTTAAGCCTATGAAAAATATCACTGTTCTTACTTCTGTTCCTTAATCAGAAAATGAGCAGAGTTGGTTTTTTTCTAACAGTGGAGTCTTTATCGTCAACTGCTTCTGCAGTTTGACTCTTAATTTCTTTTTCTTGAAGAAATTCAAAGTAAAGCTGACATTTTCACTTTCTGTTTGTGTTTCATGCTGGATTTTAATAAGCAAACAAAAAGAAATTGCTATTTCATAATGAAATGGAAATATGAATTCAACTTGTAAGCAGGCTTTTTTTTGCTTTACCTAAAAACTTTACCAAAGATTGCCAAAAAAGTTACTTAGTATAATGTAAACCAAAAGTTTTTGGGCTTTCAACCATGTTCCAGACTATTTAAGTGAAATCATAACTCTTCTGAGTATTATGAAATCTGACTGATTTCAGTCTCATTCATTAAACTATTGACACCATTTTAAAGTCCAAGCCTTTTAATTAAAATTGAAGCTTTCCACTTTTTTGAAGTACACAATGCTCATTTTTCACAACATCTGATTTTGCAGGAGCAGTACCCCTACCTCAAATATGTCAGCAATGAAGGATCTATTTACAGTCTATTTCTATAATTTCTGCAGCTCCTGTGGCCTGTGGCTGGTGAGAAAGTCTCCTTAGGTACAGCCTGGAATATGATCCAGGTTTCCACATTGTCTTCACGTGCTCTTCCAGAATCCAATCTCTCTTTTTCTCTCTGCTGTGTCTTGTGTCATCAGTGCAAAACTGCAGTACTTACAAGGGCTGCCCACCTGACTGGTCAGTGCCACAGAGATCTGGCTAAGATTTCTCTCCAGGTTTTCTCTCCAGGAAAAAAAAACTACACATTGGAAGAAAGGGACAGCCCCCACTATTCTCCAGCCTTTTTCTTATGTGCCACAATGCATGAAAGACAGTTATTCCTTTCAGACCTTTTCCTTTTTCTAATAAAAAGCCTCATTTCCAAGAAGACTGGAGTGCAAATTACCTTCTCTAGTCAATTACAAAATCTGATCACTGCCTTTTCTTTTTTCACCACTAATAAAAGCTATTGAAGTAAAGCACCCATCTCTCGTTACAGAAAAACAGGCAGTAAGTCACCTTGAGATTAAAATATGTACTGCTACACACTTTTCTTGGCAAAATAGAGCAGTAATCGCTTAAGACAATGACAACAGAGACTGGAGGGAACAATGTTTTTTTGTGGAACATTTCCAGGGACAACGGGGGAAATCCTCTACTGATTTAAAGCTCCACAAAGCTGCTAATCTGGCTGATGTGAATTATCATGCCTTCATTGAGGTCAGTGTCCCAGCTCCTCCAGCTCTCACAGCTTGGGATGTTTCCCTAAATATGAACTGAGATCCAGTCAGTTTTGATGAGTATGACAAGGTCAGTAACTGACGTTCCAGGCTGCCTGCTGGGATATTCCCTCAGGACAACACAGGAATTTGGCACAGCCTTTGCTACCCACTAAACAGGTTGCAAAGTAGCCAAACAAAAGATGTGCCACATCTTCAGGTTGTCTTGCTACCTGTCATGGCTGAAGTGGCAAATATCAGCTAATTACACCTTCACTTTCTGGAGGAAAAAATAGAGAGGGGGAGGAGGGGGAGTTCAAGAGCAGTAGGGACTTGAAAGAACAAAGCTTTTCTAGTCTTTATGGTTTTGCTGCAGTTCTGTTGTGATCAGAGAACTGGTGAAGCAAAAGCTGGTCCCAGTGCTGTACTACTAAAGTTTGAAGAAAAAACCCTAAGACCTTGCCCCAATGGGTACAAAGTAGAGATTCATAATAATACAAAGCAGAAGCCAAGAATAGGTTGGGGTAAAGTGTTACAATCAGATAATATCTGAAAACTCAATAGAGCATCCTTCAAAGGTCAGGTTGTCTTATATTTTAAGTATCTATGGAAACACTTCAGGGGCAGGAAAGCTCAAAGTAAAGGTTGAATGTTTAACCCCTGCCTTTAAAACGTTCTATAGGCACCTTATAAAAGCAGACAGAAAATACACACTGGTACTTTTCATGTCATATATGAAGTGAATTTTTTCTTGGTTTTTGATCCATTTTTCTCAGGTGTCTTTAAATATGAGATGCTGCTCTGTTTCAGTAATGTGCTATCTTCAATGTATTTTCATGTGCAGAGAACTGTTAGCTTTCAGACCTTACAGATTGGAAATGGGAATGATTTGGAAAATTCTAGCAGTGTTAGCATGGACAAACCTTTAAAAACTTCAGACTGAACTTTTGAAGTCTGAGATCAGCCCTATAGATTCATATCCAGACCTCAAACCTTACCATGACCATGCATTAACCTTGTGACATAATGAATGCTAGAAGAGAGCTAACAATT
This sequence comes from Regulus satrapa, assembly GCA_013396955.1. NCBI lineage: Eukaryota > Metazoa > Chordata > Aves > Passeriformes > Regulidae > Regulus > Regulus satrapa. The sequence continues at coordinate 769,675 of VWZN01016282.1, read as the reverse complement.
TTACTTTTCATTCTTCACAATACATTCAGGCTCCCCAGGGAAGACTCTCAGCACCAAGCCTGACAAAGTTCCAAAAGTGTTTGGACAATGCTCTCAGGGACATGGTGTGATTCTTGGGGTTCCTTTGCAAGGCCAGGAGTTGGACTCAATGATCCTTGTGCATCCCTTGCAACTCTGCATATTCCATGATTCATGACCAGCTTTTCCTAGCAAACTTATAATCTGAAGAGATCAAGCATGATATTTAAAGCAGCAATCCACGTTGAACTTCTGTGCAGAAACACATGTAGTCAGAGTGAAGCCATGAAAATATTTATGAATCTTTAGGCTTACACTTGTTTCCTTGGACTCTGGGGGCAATGGTGGGACATGTAGAGAGACAGAAGAGAATTTTTTTCCCTGATTGAGGAGACAGTGCTAAAAGAGAATTCTTATGGGGACTCTGCCTCAGCTTCTTTTAGTGTCTGCCCAGCATGACAGCAGAAACCAGTGTCCTGCTTCTGAACACTGACCCTGACCAACTCTGTAAGGACAAGATCCATTTGCAGGCCTTCATTTTTTTTTTTATTTTGCTGGTTTTAGGCTTTTGTGTAGAGTGAAAGGCACCTTAGGCCAGCCTGAGCTGCCACACAGTGCTCTCATGTTGTGAGCCCTCATTCTGGGAGGGCCAGCTTCTCGCCCAATGTCTTCCGAAAATCACATTCACACTCCACTGGCATTAACCCTTAAAGCAGGGTTGGTGACACCGCCTGCTCTGTCTTGTGTGGCAATAATTGTCTGATACAATGGGCCTTTTCTTTTGGGGGTTTTAGTTGCCAGGATGAGTAATGACTAACACAGGTGGAAACGTTAGCATGGGTTTTCCTGACCCTGTGAAGGAGTCAGTTCTAAACTGAGGGTGTGGGCAAGTCTTTGCTGCACTTGGAAATAGAAACATCAGCCTCTCCTTGCCCTTTTTCTTGTCTTTGCCAGTTCAGCTTTTCTTTTCAGGTGCATGTTCCCAGCCCAGGCAAGAAAGGGCTGTTTTCATTTAGTGTGCAAGGCAGAAATGCTTACAGTGAAAAATTCTGGTTCTGAAGAAGAAAACACACTTTCTCCTCTACATTTCCATTGCATTCTCAGCTCTGCAAAAGTGAGATGGAGTCAATTATTTTGCAATGCATTTTCCCTTTTTTTCTTCCAACAAAGGATTCCATTTTCTAATCTATATCACAAAGCAGCTTATTTTGTACTGAAGCTGGAATAGGTTGATTTCTTAATGAGTTTTTGTCTCTCCCTACATTTCTTGGTATATAGAGGGATAGACCCCATTCTGCTTTCACTCTGACTGTGAAGGTGAAATTGAAGTAAGGATAGTCAGTCTCTTTTCTGCTGAGAGAGTACATTCATTCCTAAACAAGCAAATATTGTAGCTGCTTAAAAGTGCATCCCGAGCTTTTTGGAGATTGTCTGCTACGCCAGTGATTTGAGGAGCAAGTGGACCAGAGCTGATGTTAGCACGTCAAAGAGGCTGCCCCATTTTCACAGTGAAAACTCTATCTAAGGTTCTGTGTTTAATGGTGTGAGACTCCATAGACCCTTGAATTGAATGCTGTTATTCCAGATGTGCATCGTCTCTATAGGAATGCAATTTCACAGTCATCAAACATTTTAAGTTCATCAAGTGCTAATTAGAGCAGAGAGCATGACAGCAGAATCTTCAAAGCCTTGTGGACAAAAAAGCCTATTGATCATACAATCGATTTTTATTACTTGGTATTGAGCAGTAGGGCTGCCTGCTGTTGTATAATCTGGTGGTTGGGGTTTTTTTTTGTTGTTGTTGTAGGGTTTTTTTGTTTTTGTTTTTGGTTTCTTCTTCTACTAGGCTAATGAAATAGTCTAGATTGCCCTGATGCAGGGCATTGTTTGAGTGGCGTATCACTTGGGGTATTGTACTGCATTACTGCAGCTCTCCAAAATTCCTGCCAGTGTTATTTACTCTTTTAAAGAACGTGCTGCTTTTTCTAGACCTTTCCCTTGGAGCTATGTGTCCAGTGATGATGCCTCTAAGACTGAAGTGAGCCAACCTCTACTTCTGGCCTGCTGATGTCACTCACATCAGCTCCATCAGCTTGGTGGGTTTCTGGTGTGGGAGGGAAGGAGAGTTTGGCAGCGTGCTGAGATATAGTCACTGCAGTTTTGGTGTTGCTCGTGGGATTTACTGCAAGTGATCTGAGTACTGACTCTCCAGGAGCATCGATCAATCACAGTATCAAGCTACTTTTGCAATAGAATATAAGCTGAGAAATGATGTTTGCTCTACAGAGTGCCACAGAGCTGTCAGCTTTCTGCCAAGCTCCTGTGGGAGAGGCAAAAGTGAACAAGGGGTCCTGCCACTCTTGTAAGCTGCTTCCTCTTGTGACTTGCTGTAGCTGATCTCTCCCCTCTTTACATTCTTTTCCTCATCCTGTCTCTGTTAGCTGCTGCTTGCAATGGAAAGATAAGCACAGACACCTGCAAACCTGCCAGTTGAGGAGTTGCATGCTCACCATGAGTTTTGTTGTTAATGAGCCACGCAGAGCAGGCAATAGGCAGCCCCAGAGGATTCATCAGGGGCTGGTGCCAGATACCTGTTGAAATAATTGGAAAGATTTCCACTGACTTCAGTAAGCTCTGGTTCCGTTCCTAATTGCACCCTCCTGTGTTTCTCAGGGATTTGAATCCAGGAAGCTGTATCTGCTGTGCTTGTGTACCCACAGCTCCTAATGTCCTCTCTGTGCCAGGGCTCTGGAGGAACAGGCTGAATGCCAGCAGCACTTTGGTCTTCTGGGTACATTAGTCATGTCCCTCAGAGCCTCAGTTTCCCCATGGGCAAAGATATAAATAATGACAGTTGCTTCTGAAAACAAACAAACAAACAAACCAAACCCCCAAAAGCCTGAGGACTTCTCATTTGTTGTATAGAGGAGCTGGTTTCTCCCGTGGTCAGTCCGAGTGACTGGACAGTGAGAAAGGCAGATGAGCAAGATCTAAATGGATATGTGTGCTTTCAGGGCAGAGACACTGATGAACCTCTGAGAGCCCACCTGTTATGGCAGCAAGGATCAGACCTCTGCTGGGTCAGAAGAGGTTAAGTTTAGCTAAACTGTCTCTTTGGTGTGAACAGCCTGCATTTAGGATGAGATCAATGAAAGCTGTCAGGATTGACCAGCTATGGCCACATTGAAATCACGTGCCCAAAATCAACTGCATTAGGGAGGACTGTAGAGTACTGCAGACCTTTATGGTACAGAACATCCTGAATGAACAAGCACTCTTCGGTTTAAAGGATGTTTCTGCTAGCTCCTTCTGTCAGTTGTTTTCTTTAAGAATTCAGGAGAAAGAAAATAAAAGAAGAAAGGGCATTTAGGATGCAAGGAAACAAAGCCATGTTAAGTTTCATTTACGGAGATGAATTGGGAACAGGTGCTTCACATAACTGAGGGCCACCATTCTGTGAGAGAGCCCTTGAGAGTCAAGAGAAAGGAATTGCAAAAAGCAACAGTATATTCAGAAAGATAACTATAATCAAGCCCTTTCTATATGTATTAAGGGGAAAAGACAACAACCACAAATGCAATGGAGACATTAAAACTGACTTTGTAAAAAGCCATTTTTAATATATTTCTTTGTTTCTTTGAAATAATTTCAAACCCAAAGGCAGGAATAATTGAAGCATTTACAGAATATATCAATAATACCTCATTATCCAGCTTTGCTTCAATCCACTGATTTCAATTTTCTTCTGAACAAGCTGCATTTATCAGAGGACTTAGCATATGAATGGGGAGGGGGGAGAAATGTAAAATGCGTGCTCTAGATTTACATGTCTTAGGATGCCAAATAGCCATCAAAACTAATTGTTTCTAAAATGCTTTATAAACCTTATCTTATGTGTTGACCCTAATCAGTGCAATTAATTTCATAATGAATTCTTCCTATACACACCCAATCTTATTATTATCCTTAGTCTAAATTAATAACATCATGATAATAATTAGTAGATATGAAATTGTCTCTTCACTGCTTCTCATAGCATGTGGGCTTGATAGAAAAGAGCAACAAGGATGACAATTAGAGTAAAACGTCAGCTGTATTGATTGTTGAGCACCTTAACCCTAGCATCTGCAAAATAGGCTTTATTTAAATCTGAATATCTTTTTATATTCTCCCCCTATTCCTCCTTCTATTTTATTTAAACAGTTTTTCCTCCTGCAGGAGGCAACACCTCCTGCTCAAAGCTCACAACAAAAGAATTAAAGGAGAATTTTAGAGCGTAATTCAAAGTGTGCTGATGCCAGATTTTAAAGCAAATGAGCAATGGGGAGATTTAGGAGAGTGTCAGCACCCAGAGAACCATCAATATCCTTCCTGAGGTTTCAGTCTTCCAGAAACCTCAGGGGAGGTGGACATCTTTCTATTTTGGACTGTGATTTTATGGCCTTGTTAAGACAAATTGATTTGAATAGGGTGCTGCTTTTGCAGCACCAGGCAGAGCATTCCTTGCTCTGCCTCACTACCTAACTGTGGGACGGGAGTGTGAGAGGGTGGTGGAACTGCCCATGTTCAGAGGAGCATAAGACATGAAACACATCCTTAACCCTTAACCTTAATTGCCTTTACTGAATTCATTAGTGTGTTTCAAGCAGTTTCTGTAATAACTCTCCTCCATTCTTTGAAGGCAGAAATCTCTTTCCATGAATACAGTTGTAAGATGCTGGTCCCTGTCAGTCCAGAGCCCTACCTTTAGGCCCAGTGCTGTTACACACTTAGAATTTCCACCCTCCTTTATTCAAAGTCACTTTTTCAGCTTCTGCAGTCACAAGAAAACATGGCACACCTGCATTGACAAATTATTGCCTGAAGCCAACAACTTGAAAAGGGACTGAAACAGGACAAGGCAGAAGAAGAATTGCTTCATAATGTTTTATTCATGCACCTGACTGATGATGTATGGGCTACAGCTTTATGATGACTGGAAAAAAAATTGTTTTGTCTTTTGGGGGTTTCTTTTTTGTCTGTTTTTTTTTTTTTAATTCATTTTAAAAATGGTAATGATGAAGACTGTGGTATATTAAGCACAAAAGGAGAGTGCTCTCTGAAAGAGAAGATATTAACTCACTTGGGTTCTTCAGCACAAGAAGAAGAGCTCAAACCTTAGCTTCTCATTTTGGAAACTGAAGTTAGAAAAGCACATTCCCTTGATGCCATTTCAAAAAGAGATAGCTAACATTACCCCTGCAAAGGGAACTATTTTGATGTTTTGCAAAGAAAGCCTGTGACAGAATCTCACTGCTGACAGTAGAGATGAAGGCACAGCTATCACGGAAATCAAATCCCTTGGTGTCTCTTTTTTTTCCTAAATCAGCTGTGAACAGCTTTTAAACTATCTTTGTATTTTTGAAACTAGCTGCCTCTACCTCTTTTTTAAGTCCTGCCTCTATCACAAAATCTGCGATTCAGTGTGCAGGCTAAAATGTTCAGCACAAAATGTGGACTTGATATTCAGACAGAGAATGTTCCTTAGTTATTGGCAGTACTAGTGTGAATTCTAGATCATCAAATCAGATTTACAGTGCTGCACACACAGACAGCAGGAAGGATTCAAAAACTCTCTGCTGTGCACATAACAGGGGCATATCTGAGATGTAATTGTAATCTGATTGATGCACCTTTCACCTAAGAGGCCTTCCAGCAACAGAAACCTGGCATAGACCAGAAACTCCAGAGCCTTTAGAATGAGTACTTCTATAGACCAAGTGGTCACACAATCCATTTCTGATTCACGTATTTTGTCCTTATTATTTTTTCAGTCTTCAATAATGAAAATAAGATCAAGGGAAGCCCAAAGTTTTTCTCAGAAAGTCTTTAAGCACTTCATTTAAAAAGCACCAAAAAGAAATGTTTCCTCAATTCTACTTCTCATGCCAAGAATATTTGGCAAATCCTACTGAAATTTTGCATTTGTTTTGGAAGAAGAAGCAAAGTTAATTTCCACTGAGTGGAAGTGTTCACAAACTCCTCTTTAATCTGTGAACAGCAGATTCTTTGGCACCCTCACCACTTCCCTGTGGCACAGCAACCCAGAGTCCAGACCTACTGGCTATGTCCATGCTGGCCCTGAAACAGAAGATGGCAGCAAAACTTACAGTGGTAGCTGTGCTTGTAAAGCCAAATGAATTTCAATGTCTATAACATTCAGCCACCAAATATGTTCCCTTCTGTATTTTTTAATAACTTTGCACTAATTCCTGTGTTGTTTGTATGGCAGAATTAGTTTTTCTTATGCTTTTAAATTTTTTTTTTTCACCTATGGCTGTAGTTCAGAGCATAGAGTTCACATAAGTGAAATTAATACAACACAAAGGATTCCTTCTGGTTGATATTGACTGCTACGTAGCAGCCAAAAACCCTTTTGCTCTAATCTATTTCCCTGTCAGGTGAGGTTTGGGCACATTCCAAGGCACATCTTTCATTCTTCAAACAACGGGGACTGATCTTAGCCTTAGCCTCACTTTACTTACTGGCAGTAACTCCAGCTTTGGCTCTACTACTTGACTTTTGTGTATCAAAACTGATTTAAGAAGCCTGAAGGTCTGGTGCTCTTGGGACATAATATAAAGAACTCGTGTCCAATTGAGGTACTTAAAATCTCTGAAAATTCTAAATAATATGATGGTGGTGGTCACTAAAAACAGTGGGGTCTGCAGCGATGAGATATTTTGGGAAAATAACCTGTCCATAATCTTGGCAACCCCAGATACTGTGGGGTTTTAATGAGGATACCCCACAGAGATGTAGGGGCTGCAAAGTGGAGCTGGTGAAGGCATTTGTTCTGTAACGCACGGAGGTGAGCAGCACACGGGACAAACCAAGCACAAAATTCCCTCTGAATCACGCGTCAGGTCTGTCATTTGGGGTGATATCAGGCTGGAGCATTTCATAAGGCACCTACAAACACACGAAACCCCTCAGCAGAGCTGGAGGGAAGCAAAGGAGGTGTGACCCAGAGCGTGATTCTGCCTCAGTTCCACTAGAGTGCAGCTTTGGCACAGCCAAAGCTGAGAAAAGCTGCTCAGACCTCGGGCGCTGAACACAAATTCTCTCAGCATGCCTTTATCCCCTACGCTTGTCTCGCCGAGATTAGGATGCAGGCCCTGCTACTCGATTGTGTACAAATCCATATTAATTTTCAAGCAGATCTTATACTAAAGAAGTCCCATCAAAGGACAGACTTTTTTTTTTTTTTGTATCAGGGATACAAATCAGGGATTTTGATTATACTGTGAAACCCAAGTGCAACACTGATTGCATTGCTTAATGCTTGGCATATGCTTAGTTGCACATGTTAGAATTGTCTTGCTACATCAGAATATCCTTTTATATAAAATATGGAAGAGGTAAGAAATTTGCTAGGATTGGGTAAGATATGATCAGCTTTTGAGATTGTACTATGCAGTAAATTATGTAAATACTTCAACACAGAAGGCACAGCTAAGTTGTTATACTGTGTATCAGTTCAATGAGCTCAGAGAAACTTCCAAAATTAGATTAAACTTTTGAACTTTCTGCAAAGGAAGAAAACAAGAAATGCTTCCATTCTGATACTTTATTAAAGAGATGGTTGCTTTCCAAATACTGAATTATCAATTCACATAATGCTTTTGTCATCTGTCAAAAAAAAAACATTTGCCTTCCCTCCTCCAAACTGTTTCAACAAGAGTACCTTTAGCTGTCTGTTTCACTGAAACCCACTGATATGTGCAGCTGTATCATTTAGATTATTTCTAAAATTCCCCTCTGAAAAATATATTTTATAACCTGGCCTCCCGTGGCCTGATTCATACCACAGTGAAAGTTGTAGATCCTCCCTTTTGCACCCGGCCCTCCTGCATCCTTTTCATGCAGCACTAAATACTCTGTCAAGTTCCAGAGGAGCAGACTTGGACATATTCTGCATAGAAAACTTATACTGAAAATGTAGCTGGTACACACAAAACTGGGACAAATTGGCCAGGAAAATGAAGGGAAAAAAGTTATAACTTCACCTGTCTCTCTCGACTGCAGAAATGAATGACAGGTCAAACCACAAAAGATAAATTTAAATTAAACCTGGCTGATAAGAAACATTAATTTATTTAATGTGACTCATGAGGTCTCAATTCAATTCACCTGAACCTGTCAGGATATTTAAACAGCTGTAATAAACACTAAAATAACCAGTGTTTTTCAAGTCTAAAAAAAAAGAGAAGCCTATAACTTTAATAGGAGCTACAAATGCTGTGCCTTCTTTAACTCACTATAAAATATTGTAGCTTACAAATTCAGCAGTTATCAATGGTTATGAAAGTGCTTAGGGAAATTGTTTTTCAGCTGCTTCTACTGGGCACGGTTAGATTTGTGCTGGTATTAGCCATACCTATGAAATATTTTTTTGCAGGCACACTTTAAATAACTGGGTATTTTGTGAAAACAATTTGGATTGTCCTCATCATTGCCTTCTGATAGATTGTTCTCAGAGAAAATTGGCCTGTGGCCTGCCAGGCACAAGAGAGTCAAAACCCTTTTTTGCACCCCTAATCCCTGCTCTTTTAGAGATGTCTTCTTTAGAAGCTATGCTGTAGAGCCTTGCTTTCCGAGCCAGCTGTCACCTGCAGTAACTGGACAGGGGCTGAATCGAGCTCACTGTTTCACTGGGAACAGAGCAGGGCCTAGCTGACCACTTCACAGCACAGCCCGAAATATCCCCAAGCCTCACGGAACCTTGGGCTGGCTCTAAATTATTCAGGAAGCCAGAAACTCTTCCAAAAGATTTCCTGCATCAGGAACGCTGCCTGAGCTGCTCAGATAGTCACGTTTGCCTCAAGACAGAACCTCTGCTGGTTGTGACCATTGCTCACCACATCCTCCTGGAAAAAGCCAGCCTTAAAAACTGGCAGGTGAGCACAGGCAGGGCAAAGAGAGGAATACCCTGAAGTTTTGTTCAACAGAATGGATACCTGCCAATTGAAACCTGAAGGCAAAAGTTGCTTCTGCAATAAATAGTAGCTTTTGTAATGTCTTCTAACAGTGTTTTGCCTTCACCAAGGAAGGTCTTGTGATTGTGACATTCATGGTACCCCAGACATATTACTGCTGGGTTTAGTTTGTGTACCTAATTAAAGCTGGAATGTCTCATGGCTCACTGCAGCTTTCCATCACATAAAGCCTCTTGACATTATTTATGCAACTGCTAAGTGACACAGAAACACATCCAAGGGAGAAGCAGAGAGGAACAAATGGCTAAAGAAAGCTCAGGGTAATACCACGTGGCTGCTTGGCTGCTTCCTAGGAATGGAAAGAGAAATTCTGCTCCCTTTGAACCCCTCCTTTTCTGTTCTTTGTTAGCAAAATTAGTTTATGGGTTGTGACATTGAGGGCTTAATTTGCCTTTTATTGCTTTTGGAGGCCACAAATACACACAAAGCAGTAAAGTAGAAATATTAATGTAGATGTTCACCATTAAAGCTGCCAGCAATTGGCTGTCACAGAGACAGCACCATTTCTCTTTGTGCTTTATGCTGCAGACACACTCAGATCAGGTTAAGCCACTTAAATGGATTCTGTGTGTTTCAGGAACATCTGTTGGCAAATTGTCATCTGAGAACAAATTTGTCAACCCCCATCAGAAATGCCTGTAATTCAGGCTTATATCAAGAGCCCAGGCATGTAGCAGGAGCTCAGCACTGACTTGAAGTTTGTGGGTTTTTGGTCGTGGTGTACCAGCCTCTGAAATCTAGCATGCAGGAAAAGGTCTACTGTCTGATCACTGGAACAGAACAGGCTTTGTAAGAGGAACAATGATGAGCGGGTTTGAAGGAAATATCAGGAAATGCTTTCTAATACAACATGCACCTGATCTGTAGAACTAGCTGCCATCGAATGGTGTGGGTGCTAAGAGCTTATGAAGGTTCAAGAAGTGACTGAATAAATTCAATAAAAATAGAAAAATCACTGGAGAGTGCTAATTGCACCACCACATCCCATTCATGTCTTGGATTATGTCCCATTGTGTCTTGGATTACTGTAAACTTTAGAGTACCTGGGATATACTACTTTGATCTTGCTTTGGTCTTATCCTTGTACATCTGCTACTGGCCACTCTCAAAAAAACAAAAACAATACCAAACCAAAACCAAAACCGAAACAAACCAAAACAAAAGCAAAGAACCACCCCCCC